>JAWNZC010000036.1:0-75000 GCA_035771165.1 Paragorgia papillata
TTGTTCTTACTATTCCTTATCATTTGTCTGTGCCACTTACAAGGATACATGTGCATCACTAGCGTCTAATTGGTTATAAATTAGCGTTTAATTGACTAATTATCAATAATAGTAAATAATTTTGCGAAAGACTGAAAGAAGGGATACCGGACAAGTATATTGATGGAGAGGAAGAGAGAGGTTTAGTGTGCGAAAGAGAGAGAGAGATGGCGGGTCGAGTGGGACAGACTAGAGACCGAAGGAGGACAAAGAGAGACAGAAAAAGAGACAAAACTGGAGATGTTACTTGATAATCCTTCTATTATTTATTTTACACTTAATCAAAGGCTCAATTATCCCACTTTAATTCTCCTCACCACAAAATCGTTTGTAAAATGCAAAGTTAAAACTCCAATTTAAAATTTCTTTTTCGTTCAAGTGCATTGTTTGTGTCTGTGCGGCGTGTTTTTTCCTCTTATTTACTGCAGCTCGCACGTTAGAATATCTAAGTTTTCTGAAATTTCTCCCTTCTGCGGACCCATCTATATATAAATCGATACAAACTAACTTTATTGTCGTCCAGGGAGAAATGTACGGGAAAAAGGCGTATATCGTACATATTTTAGCACCAAAATCACTCTTAAACGCATCGTACACACTTCATATTATCTCATGTAAATTTAATTTACTAATATAAACGTAAACTGGCAACAGTTTTTACATAATTGTTAGGGAGGAAATGTCACAATATCACAGAAGGAAGACCTCAGCAGCAGCGACCTATTATCGATATTTTTTTAAAACCGTAAACTTTAAATGACGTAAACGAAAGCCGTAATCCGCTAGGAAACTTAATAAGGGTATTATAAGATTTATAAGTGTTAAATTATAATCAGAAATTAAGTTCATTTAATGCGCTTAAACGGCGTTAACGTTTTCACAATAGGAATAGCAGCGAAGCAACGATGGGACATGGGTACATTCGGGAATCTGACACGACTCGCGGGACTGACCTTCCAAATGTTTACAAGAAACGCCATCTTGATATTCTTCATTTCAGTGTTTACTCTGTCGATGGAAGCTCGACTTCATTAGCGTCATTGGTAGCGTCGGGCCCGTCGCGAAGAATGGTGTTATTCGATATTTAGTTCCTAATCACGCTTACAAAAATTCTTCGGTGCAGGAAAATGGACTATATTCCCACTTCCAATGCCGCAATAACCAAGACCCGGGCGAAATAAAATATGCCGACGATAATATATATAGTGCAGCCCAAAAAATAAACACGTTTTGAAACATTTTTAGGATCGTGAGAAGTATAACCTTTTGACTAAAACGATATAACGACTAAATAATACCTTTTCTTGTTTAAAATGGCTTAAAATTTGACGGACGAATCGAGGAGGAATTTCTATAACAGGACAATCATGGCCAAAAAACCTTAGGACAGTTCGTTAAAAAACCACTTACGCATTCGATGTGTTCCCCCTTTCCCCCCTTCAATGTTGCCATTCTAATGCTCTTTTTCGTCTTAATATCACACAAAGTTTTAAAAATGAAAAAAACATTGATGGAGGGGGGAGGGAGACGCAGGTGTTAGGTAAGGATTCAAGGCAATATATTGTAGCGTGTTTTTGGGCCATAGTGAAGAGACTTTCTTCTCTGATTCTGGAACTACTTTATTGACAATAACGAGAATGAACAGCTGGAGTTCGTTACTCAAACGTCCTTCTCTTGCTACATCGCACCTTTCGGTTCTCACATCTCGGTCACTCTGTCTCACAACTCTCGCCTTTCTAAATCTATATCTAATGAAAAAAATAAAATTTATTTTTTTTTCCCGGGAAGTTGCTGTGTTTTATAGATCTTACATTTCAGCGACAGTCAGGTTGCTGAATCACGGTCATTACGTCAGTCCTTACGTAGGAATAAACTGCGGGCGTGGTTATTCACAAATTCCTGCTTTGCCAAATACGGTATAACAAACATTATCTATACGTCAATGCACTTAACGGATAAAACTATATGATCTGGAAACCTACTTATCAAGAATGCGGATTACAATACCCACGCTAGTGATTAAATCATTTTTAACGCCTTAGTAAAGTTAAGTTATAACAACCGCTATCATATTATAAGTTTATCTTGTGTGAGGCTACCTGACTCTTCATTTGCACTGCTGTCCCAATTATTTCTGGCCATGATTGTAAGGTACCTGCCAGATAGTGAATGCTGCCGTTTTCAATTTGTTCCACCTGTGTAAATTGTTTGAAAAACTTCATAAATAAGTTGACGAGTGTTTCTGTGCAAAGAATTAGAAAGTGGTAGTAGGATAGTAAACAAGACGCCCACTTAGGCGTTAAATTCGGGCAACTTTATTGCTGGGCACTGGGCAGTGGAACTGGCTGGTATGGGAAGATTTTACTATGCAAATAACTCCAATACACACTGATTTCTAAACCTTGGTGTGCTAACAAATGCTATTAGGATTGGTGTGTAAAGGAAAATTTGATTTTGTTCAAACTAATTTTTTAAGGCGGGATTTCTGTGCACACAGAAAAATTCATTCAATCATTTCCTGGTAATACATTATGCAACGTATTAAACTTTAACAGGCAAGATTCTCAGGAGGTCCTTTCCACTTGACAAATAAAAGCAGACATTAGTTACAAGCGTACACATGAAACAGGTGGCCATACTGGTGTACCAATAAATCATGAATAATTAGCCGAATAGTTGGCCATAATCCGCCATATTGGGGTTAACTAAATATATGAAATGGTGGCCTTTATACGGTGTCGGTGGTACGTGAACCAAAACAATGAATGGTTGGCCATGACTGTCGTATCCAATAAATTGAAATGGTGGCCATGGCTCGGTGTGTTTGTACCAAAACAATGGATAATGGGTGGGGGGGGGGGGGGGGCCCATTACCTGGTGTACCAAAACATTGGAAATGGTGGCCTTATTGGTTGTACCAAAAACATTGAAATGGTGGCCTTACTTGGTGTACCAAAAAACAATTAAATGGTGGCCATATGGTGTGTACCCAAACAATGATATGCCAGCCATACTGTGATGTACCAAAAACAGAAACTTTGAAATGGTTCGGACCGCTATTGGCGTACTCAAATCAATAATTACACACTTGTTGAAAATGTAATGTATAAACTGTTAAATAATACATAGACTTTTAGCGGTGCATGGTCATCAGTCAATAATAAAACTAATACATGCAAATAAAACAAACCACAAATATTAACACAGTTACCTACCACTACATTTAAGCTTACATACAGCATTCACAGACACAAGTCAGTTCAGCTCTAAATGACAACTTTCGATGAAGATGTTAAAACACATAGGATGTCTAACCTTTCACTTGAAAATTGGCCTTCTTTGCTTTGTTTTTTGATTTACAGCAGTTGGTGTCACATTTTTCAGTACCAATTAATTAATAACACATGTAAATTGATCACGAGAAAACATTGATCGAGATTTTTCGTAAAAGTTTGATCGGAGCTACTACACATCTTCATGGTACGGTCTATCGAAGGATCGCGGACAAACCCAGGTCTACTTATAGTATAAAAGCATTGTGAGCGTGTTTATCATTTTTAAACACAAATTCACGTCGAAACAACACAAACCAAAAGGCGTCATGGAGAAGAAAAAACTCGCACCACTCCTCACTCCTGCTCATCCCCATGAAAATCCGCCATGATGAAAACAAGCTCGTGCATCAGCATTTCTTAGCTATGTGACGTCACAAACAAAATTAACATTGCAGTTTCGCAAAGCCTGTCGGTGGAAGGAAATTATCGCGGGACCCCCCATAAAAACAAAGAAAATTATACCAATAACCCGAACGGAAAACTAGGACTCGTTCTACCACAGGTAGCCCGAGTATTAAAAATAAACTTTGCGACATACTCACAGTTTGTGCGTGCTTGCGCTTAATCACAGATCTAATAAAGTTTATGCACGTTGCTTTAAAAAAAACCGTTTTCAACTGAGACATTTGTCATTACCAGCATGCCCGCTGCGAAAGAAATATAATTCTGTTGGAGACTCATCGGCTGCATTGCATAAGTACGTTTCGTTTTCATTCATGGCCAGAAGTAGAAGGAAACATCATAAGTCTACAAATTATGCCTCACACAAATTAGCAAATTGCATAAAGTGTGGAATTTTCATGAGAATTTCTACACTATTGATATTTGCTAATTTGGGCGCATAGTTTAGCGACCCCGACCTAATATCCTTTAATTCTGGCGTGTATAGTTAACGTTTTTAAAACGCGCCATAAAAGATAATTATTAAAAAGCAGTCACTGAAGGCAGGCGTTTTAAGCCAATATGTCTTATTTTCTCTCCAATCATAGTTGACGTCCGTTCAATTAAAGACGCGAGAAAATGCTCTGATGCGTAGTGGTGGTGTATACAGAACGTCGCGTCGAGGTTCATGGGGTGGGGGGAGGGAGGATTCTGAGGGGGGGGGGGGGGGGGGGCTGCAAATTATTCATTTTTGTTTTACATGAATAATTATTTTGTTTGAAGCCAATAAAAGACCGCGTCGTCGGGATTCCGCGTTGTAAATTTCTAAGCCTGCTTGTGTAACTCCCAATAAAATCACTGGTTCCTCATTGTGATTGACATGGAGACCACAATCATCCTGGCTCAACAGCGAGTATTTATATATCATTACTTGTCGTGTTATGTTCTCAAAACCCACAGTCTCGAAGATGGGATAATGCAGTTATGAGGCCGCACAGTAAGCTGTTATAAAGGAAGGTAGGTAATTATCGGTTTCATACAAATTTGATTTCCAACAAAACGTTCTCTTCGTTCACACCTTGTCTTGTAAATAAGACATATTATGAATATACTAAATGTTATAATATACCGCCAGTTCTAAGTGACGGTATATACTCTGGGGCCAGTTCTAAGTGACGGTAGCCCTGGTGTAAAGCTCCTCTAAACCCAAAAACCTTTTTCAGCTATATCAAATCGTGCGATAATTTCTAGTGTTTCTGCGAAATCAAAATTTAACTTCTTAAAAACTCTGATTTTTATGGCAGTTTGAAATTGGCCAAACTGTGATCTTTTAATAATTCGTTTCGAGGAGGCTGGAACGAGTATATTTTGTGACGTCACGCAAGGTACTCGTCTAGCGCCTTCATACAACCTTCCAATCTCGTTCGCAGAGCCCACGTTTCCCACCCGGGAAACGAGAGACTCTGGGATAATCCGTTTCAAATCGTTACGTTATTGGCTGAATAGTGAGCATGAATTGGTCTGAAGTGACCGGAAGTTGAATTAATAAAACCAAAATAACAAAGATGTCGGACAACAAGACTCCAGTGAAGACGTTGCCGCGTCGCCGTATGTGTGTAGATGCTGTAATTCGAGCTTCGCCAGCAACCCCATTGACTTGTTTGGGGAAAAGTCAAACAAGGAGAACATTACTATCCAGATTCCGCTCGGATATTTACTCATGCGTACCTCAAACCGGAATAACAAGAATCCTGTGATTTGAAACGGATTATCCCAGAGTCTCGTTTCCCGGGTGTGGAAGGTGGGCTCTGGGAACGAGATTGGCAACCTTCATGCCATAAATTGTGATATATATTAATCTAAACATATATTGCGTTTGCTGTGTCTTTGGAAAGCTGGTAAAAACATGGTGTTTAGTTGTGTTACTGCCAATTGTACGAATAAAGTGAGTCTCAAAGATGGTATAAGTCTTCACAAAATTCCATATTTCAACGATGACCGGCCTGACGCTAGGAAGCGAAGAAAAATTTGAGTTTGATTTCGTGAAGGCAAAACGTACCTTCGAAAACTTCAACACTTTGCTCAGATCATTTCAAACATGAGGAATTCGAGAGAAATATTGCGTGTTACCTGGTTGCAACCATTCTCTAAGACGGATAGAGAATGGTCCCTTGCGCTCTATGGGAGACAGAATCATTCGAATTTGATAAAATATAATAATAGACCTCCATCTTTCTCACCGGGCTCTATATCCCATAGAGAACTGCAGATTTGTCACTTGACTGATGAAATCGCTTGATGAATCGGTTCGTTTGCCGACTTCGAATTCGGTGTTACATGTGTTTTCCGAAACTATAGTACCATCCTTCTCCAGCGTACTTGCACGTATTGGAAAGCATTCTATATCCTCTTCTACATTCTGGTTATCATAAAAAGAATAAAGAAATCTAAATTAATCGAAATATAGTTCACGTTTATTAAAGTGGCAAACACGTAAAATAACAGCAAGAATCACATAAATTCATTTAATCGCACTGTTTCTTCAAGAAAATCATCATGCTGGCATTCGATACTTAGATCTTGAAGGGAGTGTGAATTTCTCGCAAATCGTTGGGGTTTTTTGGCATTTACGGTAGAACCGCAAATGGTGCCAGAGCACCGCACATTATCTGGCTGAGGCTTCTCTCCTCTTTTTTCACCTTCCCGACGTTCTCTGCGCACTTTACGATTTCCTTCCCGTCTGCGACTAATACTATCCAACAAAGTCGGTTTTCTTTGATCTACCGCGAGATATATATCTCTATATATAAATTATGATATACGTTCGATGGACGTACTAAACAGTTTACAATGGGATACCCTCCAAATTAGACGTGCAAGAGTGAAGGGCACTCTAGTGTATAAAATCCTAAATGGGCAATCCGCGATTTGACAAAGCTTAAAGATATTAATAAAAATTATAATCTCAGAAATCTCGAAATTGATCTAGCACTTCCATAGCCAAACACTAATTTTCTCAAGCGTAGCTTTAAATATAGTGGTTCAATGCTGCGGAATAATTTACCAACTGAGGCAAAAAAAGGCAACGTCACTTTATGAATTTAAGAATAGACTTTCCACCTTGCCTTTTGCTGAAACATGCTGACCCGGTTGCTTTAATACTTAGTTTTTAGACTATATTTCAGAATTACATTACGCTACATTACTTGTTAGTTAGTTAGTTAGTTAGTTAGTTAGTTAGTTAGTTAGTTAGTTAGTTAGTTAGTTAGTTAGTTAGTTAGTTAGTTAGTTAGTTAGTTAGCTAGTTGGTTGGTTGGTTGGTTGGTTGGTTGGTTGGTTTGTTTGTTTGTTTGTTTGTTTGTTTGTTTGTTTGTTTGTTTGTTTGTTTGTTTGTTTGTTTGTTTGTTTGTTTGTTTGTTTGTTTGTTTGTTTGTTTGTTTGTTTGTTTGTTTGTTTTTTAGTTAGTTTTTATGTAGGTATCAATTTTTAGGTAGGCAGTCAAGGAAGCCAAATGGTTACTGTTTATGAAAATCTAAATTTAGCGAGAATTTATTTAAAACTTCCCTTGTTTATATAACGAGTTCTTCACCATCGATTTTTCTACAAAATTGGGGCATAAAACTGATTTTATAAATCTCCGGTTTCACTAGATTCTTCTCAAATTTCGTCACAGTATTAGTTTTGTTATGGACTATTCTGTGTTAGTATAATTTCATAGTGGAAAAGAGGCTTTCCAGCTTTCTGATTGGTCCGCTCAGCGGTGAATCTGAGGTGATAGTCACCGCCTAGCGCGGTGACTATTGCATCACAAGAAATTGTTCTTCAAAAGTAGTTTTGGAAAAGAGACTGGTACTTATTCAACACTGCACTAACTTTACTCGTTTCAGTCTCCCCCTCGGAGTTGTCATTTTGAAGTATGAGATTTTAGAATTTGTTGGTCCATTGAACTGTTGATTATTTTTTTTCAAAATGGGGTCTGTAGTTTTTGAGACAAACAAAAGAGCATAATACTGAAAACATTTATCACTGAGATGTTGTACATATCAACTATTGTGAAAACAAAACTTTAAAAAGGTAAGGAAGTATATTTTCTATAATTCTTCGTATTTTTTGTATGTTTTGGCTAGGTTTTGGTCGTAGCGATGTGGCGAAAACTTCGTCATGAGTGAAGAACATAAGATTGAACATGAATTAAGTGCAAAAAAGCCATAACACAGGATCCAAAACACAAGAATAAAAGCCCTTTTTAGCATATATTTGAAAGTATGTACAAGTTCAATTCCAAAGTAGAATGTTGTTTACTCTTTTTTTGAAATTATTTACTGACAAAGACTGTGGCTTGCTAACATCGTCTGTGAATAATCAGAATCACCACTGTTAAAATGAAAGCAGTTGTTTAAAAGTTTTTGTTTCAACGTGATTGGTTTTTTATCAACCTCTGAAATTATACTAAAACAATTAGTCACCTCAGTCTCGGTGACTATCGGTGTATTTACCTCGCCGCTTCGCGGCTCGGTAAATATTCACCGATAGTCACCTCGACTTCGGTGACTAATTCTTAATTAGTATCAACCAACTCGTGGCCTATCACAAATCCGGCTTTCTGATTGGCTGAGCTACCATTGTCTATTGGTGATAGACAATGGTAGCGTTATCCAATGATAAACCTTTTTATAGCTGGAATACTCATATTCGGACCAATCAGAAGCCACGGCATATTCACGCCGCAAGCAAAACCTGGAAACTAAGCTAAAAAATCAAACATGGCGTCTGCTAAAATTTTTGTACGAGTGAAGAAAACATTGGGTCGAAAGTAATGGAAATATATTCAGTTTGACATTTTCGAATAAGAAAATGAATTCGCTTATGCCTATGGAGTATATCTACACCAAATTTGAAGCAAAGTAGTTGCAATCTTGTGTTTTGTGAGCGATTGTTTACCATACGCCATCGAACTGCTCTGCATTATGTATGGGGAGACTTCTGCAAACAAAAAGGTAAAACTATCTGAACATTTAGAATAATGTTTGATAAGACTTCTTTACGTTAAAGAAAAGTTGTTTATGGTTGATACTAAAATTAAAAAGTAAAAAAATAAAAGTAGCTAATGAGGCCGCGATCCTTTGAGCTGAAAAAAATGATTGTGGCATCTGGCATCAACGAGTTGCTGAAGTCTCTATTGAATAAAACTGGAAGATTACTGGGAAAAAGTACCTTACTTATAGGTAATAATCTCATTTGGTACTGTTCATATATACTTAAAGGTGCACGTGAAGTGTACAACTGTATTAGTAACAAAAGATGAATACCTGGAAGGAGTGAAGATTCGAAAGTCAAAGAAATGTCGTTTAATTGTAATCGTGAATAGAGAAATAACTAATTTTAATATTAACTTATATTTCATAAATTATTATTAATAACGTACGATGACTATATATTATAGTGTAAACATTGTGGGGACATTGTACTTTATAGATGAGGTTTGGTGAAATATAAGCGAAGTTCGTGTTAATGATATTAATTTTAGCAGTCAAAAGCGCCATTAAATGTATCAACAAGCAACCGGTTTGGTAGAAAACACAGAGTGCGGAGTATACCACAGGAATTTCATATTTTCCAATTTTCCAATATTAGACAATGATAAAGGTCTTTTTGAACACCAGACAAACAGCATTAAAGTCCTCATCTAAAACGCAGCTTGTTTCCAACGAAAGCTTGCGTCTCCCCCTCTTATGCATGGGTCGCACCTAGCGTACCCTTTCGATATGGTTGAGGGACAAGTATCTGTATATTATGTGATATATAGACCTGATTAGGGCAATGGGGAGTATGTTTTGGGAGATTGACTACTCGGTGCGTGGCGGATTTTAGCGGTATGTAGCTATCTCAAATTTCTAGTCAAAAAAGACAAATAATTGCTGATTGTGAAAATATAAATTAGATGAGTATTCATTTCAAACTTTCCCTGTTTTTAATTTTTAACGAGTTAATGAAAATACATACACTCCAGGAAAATAAAAAAATATGTTTACCGTTTAACTAAAAATAGTCTTGCATACCATATTTACACTCTTCGATAGTAATCGCACAAATCTTTTCAGATCTGCGTTGGCTAAAACGACAAAGAGACCAAAATTCACTTTTAACGAGAAAGTATTGGAAAATCATGACGACCGACTAATTAACAATTAGACAACGAGGCCGAGTTTTCTATGAGCTGCGATACTATCGAAGAGTGATTACTATCGAAGAGTGTAAATATGGTATGCAAGACAATTTTTAGTTAAACGGTAAACATATTTTTTTATTTTCCTGGAGTGTATGTATTTTCATTAACTCGTTAAAAATTAAAAACAGGGAAAGTTTGAAATGAATACTCATCTAATTTATATTTTCACAATCAGCAATTATTTGTCTTTTTTGACTAGAAATTTGAGATAGCTACATACCGCTAAAATCCGCCACGCACCGAGTAGTCAATCTCCCAAAACATACTCCCCATTGCCCTAATCAGGTCTATATATCACATAATATACAGATACTTGTCCCTCAACCATATCGAAAGGGTACGCTAGGTGCGACCCATGCATAAGAGGGGGAGACGCAAGCTTTCGTTGGAAAAAACCTGTGTTTTAGATGAGGACTTTAATGCTGTTTGTCTGGTGTTCAAAAAGACCTTTATCATTGTCTAATATTGGAAAATTGGAAAATATGAAATTCCTGTGGTATACTCCGCACTCTGTGTTTTCAACCAACCGGTTGCTTGTTGATACATTTAATGGCGCTTTGACTGCTAAAATTAATATCATTAACACGAACTTCGCTTATATTTCACCAAACCTCATCTATAAAGTACAATGTCCCCACAATGTTTACACTATAATATATAGTCATCGTAAGTTATTAATAATAATTTATGAAATATAAGTTAATATTAAAATTAGTTATTTCTCTATTCACGATTACAATTAAACGACATTTCTTTGACTTTCGAATCTTCACTCCTTCCAGGTATTCATCTTTTGTTACTAATACAGTTGTACACTTCACGTGCACCTTTAAGTATATATGAACAGTACCAAATGAGATTATTACCTATAAGTAAGGTACTTTTTCCCAGTAATCTTCCAGTTTTATTCAATAGAGACTTCAGCAACTCGTTGATGCCAGATGCCACAATCATGTTTTTCAGCTCAAAGGATCGCGGCCTCATTAGCTACTTCATGTTAGGTCCACATAATACTTTAGGTTTCGCTACTTCACGTTAGATGGTTCGCATTCTGGTTAGGTTCAGGCATATGTATGTTGTACTAGTTACTAATTCCCCACCCCCACCCCGCTACTGCAATGGGGATCCTGAAGAATTTTAGATATAAAAAACTCAATCTGTCCAAAAAACCCGGACCTAACCTCAAGTTCTTGGATAAAACCCTGGATACGTTTGTAGGTGTCGATTTGGATAACAAAGACGGACATGTCGTGGTTTTCATAATGTTGGTACGGTAACCTTACATCGTAAAACGTTGGTACAATTATGAAGCCAATGCTAGAATTCAGGACAGCCGCACCCAGATCCCCCTATCCCTTTGTTATGCTATAACAGTGCATAAAGCCCAAAACTTAACAATGGAGAACATCATTGTTCACTGTTCCCACGAATTTATTGCCGGTCAAACATATCTCGCGATATCCAGAGTTAGACGATAAGCAACACTTCAAACCCGCGGAATTTAGAAGCGCTTCCTTCTGTCACCACCACCCTCTCTCAGTAAAGTTATCATGCACTTGCCAGTCTGGAGATCCAGTTTGAACATTTTGTTGCTGAGTGTAAAAACATGGAGTTAGACGACACAGATTTCCAACTTGATGACGAATGTATATATGCTTCTGACGAAAAACTGATGTCCACGCAGACTACAACATGTGTGCTGAACATGAAGCCAACGGTAGCCAACACTTTGAATCAAACGATGGTGTTTCAGTCAATCTTGAAGATGTGCTTCTATGTATATCAGACTTCAATAACGAACTTTCTCGTCCTCTTCCGGAATTCACCATTAACAATTTCCTAGTTCTTAGATGATCATCACGATCCATTCAGCGAATCCCAGTTAGTAATGCTAGTAATTTGGAAGTTTTTGCTCGCATATTTTCGCTCACATATATAATTTGTTAGCTCGCATACTCTGTTGCAGAATTGCTGAGATATTTCAGGATTACTTAACAGAAATTTTAGGAGAAGTTCGCATGACAAATGGGAACTTTACATGCGCCACTGGATAGGTCAACGAAATGTTTATTACCAACGACTTACGACTACCGGAGCGACATAATAAATGTCGGCAAGTGGTCAGATATTAACACTGGCCAGAAAAGTCTTGGAGTACAACACCTGATCTAGCCGAACCATCTATTTACCGCCGAAGTGAGGAACCACGTGCAAGCGCAAGAGGAAATGAATCCCATTTGTTTTCAAGTGCCTGACATTGGACCAGATGGCCTGGCAAAAATCCGGCGGTTGGGCAATAAGGAAATCATTGGAGAGATGTAGGAGCTATAGTTACGTTGTTGACAACAAATCGTTGGATTCAAAGGAAGTTATTGCTAAACTAACCAAAGAGGTGAAGAAAATGCATCCACTAGAAAACAACATCGTCATTCCTTTCCAAGTTCTTCAGACCTTAACGACCATTCTATAAACACTCAACATAATTGAGGTACGACAATTCAGAGAAAGGGGTTTGTTGCATATCTGCGATGCTGCGCATGCATTTTTCTTATCGCTTGAGAAAGAGAGGATCATCAAAATGAATCTGGAAGGCTTGCGTCTGTCCAAGCCAACTTGGTAGATGCTTATATCAGGGAAGTCTCCAGTAACAATACTCTAGAAAACGAGTTTACCAAGTTGTTGGATTTAGAAGTTGTTGAAGATCAGGTAGTTATGGTAGATTTTTATATCGATGTATATTGCACAAAAATTTGATCTATTGATACAAAAGAACTGCATCTTAATGTATGCATTACGTTATATATAATACGTTATGTACATTTCTCTTATAAGTTTTGGTTTGTAAAATTTATGATGAAGTCACCATTCGATACTTGAAAATGGGTGCTGGAAAATTTTTGCGTGACTTTCGCAGAGATTACCACATCAAGAAGTCATTGGCGCATCGCAAGACAGTGTTAGTAGTATACAGAAGAGGGGTTCAGCGGCGGGTGGATCGGATGGATTTTTTGATCCACCCATGACGTTGCTATGACCTGATATTCATTTATACATTGCAGCGGTGTTAACCAATCAAGGCGTACCCTATCAATCAGTTAAGCTGATGTTTACTGAAACAAGTGTGATTCGCAGTTTACTTAATTAGAGAAATTAAACCGCTTAGGGTTTTAGTGGCAACTTAAATTACGATAGATTGTGAAGGACCTTTGTGTCCTGGAGGGAGTTTTATTTGATAATTAGTCCGGATTCAAGAATATATTTTGCGTCCTCCCATCTCCCCATATGAAACTGTTGGTGTCCATGGTGTTGCAGTCTAATAGTTCTCTTTCAGTATAAAATGGAGAAATTGATCGATGACTTTACGGAGTGGCCACATAGGTCCATGTTTGGATGTTAAGGCATTCAAGGTGGATTTGATGCCTTCATTGTGTGGAATGTTAGTGTATAGAGATTTTACATCAATGGTGGCTAAGATGGTGTTTGGTGGAAGTGGAGTGGGTATAGGAGGTGAATAGCTCTTGAACCCATGCAGGTGAAGATGATATGCTATATCTTTTTCGGCACCGTCTTTCTTCCCTCTTTGATATACCACGGACCGAAAGCATCAACTCCAGCATATGTAAACGGAGCAGCTTCTATGCATGGTGCGATCAATTGGTAAGTCGGCCATCTTTTGGACATCTGTTGCACCTCGATATCTGCGACAACTGACGCATTTATTTGTCACGTTTGACACAGCAGTTCTACCATGGATAGGCCAATAGCCACGATGGCGAATTTCGTTCAAGGTTATAAGACGTCCTTGATGCTGTGTTGCTTGGTGATAGTGACGTACGACCAATGTTGTGAGGTGACTCTTCGGTAAAATGGTTAGATGTTTCTGTTCGAAAGCATGCAGCGTTTGTACGTCTCATTCGACCTCCAACTCGAAGGATACCATGTTGATCCACGAATGGGTCTAGTCGGTGTAGTGCGCTGATCTGTTTTAACTTCTGATTTCTCGTCTTAGCTTCTTTGTTGTTTAAGAATTGTCCGTCCTTTAGAAAATAATGCCACTGTGCGCACTTAAGAATTGCGTACTCTGCTTGAACCACATCGTCTGCCAAGGCTGCTACAGATGGACTCTCTGCAATGGTAGTTAGCTCGCAATCTGCTGTTCGTTGCGATATCTTAGATCGAAGTATGCTGAGGTATTTTCTTGCTAAGGCCACGGCTCTTTTGAGCTTGAACCACGAAGAGAAACTGTTTAGGATCGCTACATCCAGAGATATTTTCTGGGAATTTACACACAGGGCATGTGCGACTACTTTCTTGACTTCTGGGTCGTTCTCTTCAAGGTCATGTGATTCAGAAGTGTTATGGGGAAGTTCCTTTTTCCATAGAAACTCTGGACTCTGTAACCAATTAGGGGAGTCCAGGAGCTCTATTGCGGTGGCGGATCTGGAGACGATGTCAGCTGGGTTGTCTTTGCCTTCGACGTGATGCCATCATGCTCCTGGTGTCGTTTTATCTCGAATGTGCCGTACCTTGTTTCCAACATAAATGTGAAAGCGGCGGGCTTCGTTTCGAATGTAACCAAGAACAACGGTGGAGTCGCTATAGTAGACATCGGCGTCGATGTGATAATCTAGTTCCTTGATGACATCTTGTACTATACGTTCACGGAAACCACGGCAGCGGTAAGCTCCAGTCTCGGTATAGATATGAACTTCAGAGGAGCCACTCGTGCTTTGGCCATCAGGACGAAACGTGAACTTGACCTTGGTCGTTAACGAGTCTAAGGTAGGAAACTTGTCCAAGGGCGACCTGACTCGCGTCGGCAAAGCTGTGTATCTCGATCGACTCTACTTCTCCAAAATCTGAACGAATTTGATCGGGAATGGGATCGTCCCTTGGATGAGCTCTCTGAGAAGCAGTTTTCCGATGAGGATTACTGGACATGCAATTCCCAGAGGATCGTATATACAGAGCTGAACGTACTCAAGGTACCACGGCGTGTGAGGGGTTTATCTTTCTGCGTTATTCTAAACTGGAACGTGTCCGATTCTATGCACCAATACGTGCCGAGCGATCGTTGAATCGGTAAAATATCGTGTCGTAGGTCTAGATCTTTTAATTTATCCCTTTCGCGCGATCTTTAACCGGAAGAGCTTCTAGGACTTCGAGGGAATTACTGGTGAACTTGTGAAGGCGTATTCCAGCTGTGGCACACATAGCTTGTGACTTCTTAACGATGTCAATTGCCTCCAAAGGCGACTTGACCGATTTCAATCCATCATCCACATAGAAATCATCTCGCAGGAAGTTGGCAGCCTTTTCTCGGAATTCGTTTTCTCCTTCTTGATCACCTGTTATTATACGACCGGCTTTGTTTTGAAGTTTTTGTATCTGATCTTTTAAATTGTTTGAGCAATTGTCCCATACCAAAGAGCAATAGTCAAAATAAGGCATTACTAGTGCCTGGTATAATCGTTTCAGACTTTCGATGCTGATAACGTTTTTGACTCTTCTCAGTAATCCAATTGCTTTTGAAATTTTTCTACATGTAGCGTCAATATGATTCTTCCAAGAGATATTTTCATCAACCAACACTCCTAGCGTTTTTGTGTGCTTTACACGATTAATATTTTGTGGACCAATTGAAATTTCTGGATCTGAGGTTATTTGCGATAACCTCTGTCGAGACCCAATAAGCATATATTCTGTTTTCCCTACATTCAGGGATAATTTATTGGCCAACAACCAATGATGTAGGTTTTCTAATTCATTATTTAATTTAATTTGAATATCTTGCATGGAAGAACCAGTTGTCGTTACATTGGTATCGTCAGCAAACAAGGCAGGGATGGAATCGTTCAAACAGTTCGGCAAATCATTTATATAAAGTAAGAAAAGCAGAGGACCAAGATTAGACCCCTGAGCACCAGTTTTCACATACCTTTTGGATGAAGATGTCTTACCAACTTTACAGACCTGAGTACGGTAGCATATCGTTTTGATCGCTCAGTGCATGGTAGTAAATCTAAACATTAATTGTAGGTATGCGAATTTCTGAGAACAAGAGAAATAGGAGAAGAGGTGGTAGAGAAGTTTCGTTTAGAAAAGGTATGTTAATTTTGGCTAAATTGTTTCTTTTAATTGCTGGGACATGTGACGATTTCATCATGAATGATTTTAGTTACAGGATGAATCAGATGATTACTATTCATAGTTATTCTGATCGTTATTGCAGTTTATAAAATAAGGTGTCCTCTACGCACGCTCTGATTGGCTGGGCCCCGTGCATTTATAAGAGCCATGAAGATCATGAATGACGTAAAATGGCGTGGAGTGGCGTTGGCGGGAAAAGCTAGCGAACTTTCAAAACTATCAATGACGAAGACGTCTCGTCGCTGAATGAAGCTAAAGTATTAAAGAGGTAGTCGCTTTGATGCTCGTGGAGCTCGTAACGAGTCAAGACCTTCCCTAGTCTCCCTCGCAGTCGTTGTCAGGGTCGGTCCCAAACGCTCCCCAACCAACGGCTGCTCACTCTAGCACTACATTCCATTCCCGCATCTGACCAATCAGAGCAAGCCTTCCAAAATATGGAAAGCCGACCTTCACCTTAATTGGCATGTCCTTGCCTCGGTATTTTGATGGCGAATTAATAGTTGGTGTAAGAAAGTGTGTGATTTACGTTCAAACGTTTAAAATAAAAGATCTTGTAATCCCTATCAACGGCAAGCAGTTGTCCAATTTGTCCAAGGGAATACTGATGTTTGTAAACTTTCCTACCGAGTGTGGTAAATCGCTGATTTACCTAGTCTGCGAATGATTTACCAAGCGCCGATACAATCTCAGGTTTCTGGCCATGTTATATTGTAGTGGTTTCTCCGCTTGTGAAGCTTTTAATATGCAAGAACAAGTCATTCACCTACGAAGTCTTAGGATTTCTTCGGTTAGCTTGAGCAACATTGAAGAAAACAAATTAAAATACGTAGAAGAAGAAATATTCTCGATCGGTTGTAGTTATGCACATCTGACTGAAGCACTTTATAAAAGAACGTCTGCGAAATAGACTACCTGGGACCTGCTACATTTCGCAAACACTTGTAGCCCTTTCAAACGTTTTCGCACGCATTTATTTATATGAGCGGCAAGAACATAAGTAAAATACCATTCTTCGTAAATTTCGTGAACTTCTAAGCTAAACTACTCGAAATAATAACTTTCAAGTAAACACACTCTATACTAGTCGCTCTCTTGTTGTTCACCTCATTTCCGTCGGCCTTGTGTTTACATCTTTTATTATTTCGCTGACGCTATAACTTCAACGCTTGTTTATCTGCATGTGGTGAAAGAGAATAATCGAAATAGCACTCTTCAAAAATTCGGTGAAGTTCTAAGCTATACTTCTGAAAATATTCGTGATTTCAAGTGCCGTGAAGTGCGCAGATATATTTTCAGACTTCGGAAATGTAATGTCAACACGGCCAACAATATTCCTCTGACTCACCACACGCTTCACATTGACTTTTACGCACCTTTGTTTGCATAGGCAGAAAGAACATAGTCAAAACATTATTCTTCGTAAATTTTGTAATGTTCTAAGCTAAACTTTTCGAAATATTAGCTTTCGATTAAACAAAGTTTACACAACAACGCTTGCCTCGTCGCTCGGCAAAAGGCTGGCGTTTAATTTTAGCAGTGATCAATGCTGTAATCTCATTGGTTCATTGGTTCATTGCCCTCTCCCGTGCTGGCGCGCAGAATAGATATATGGATATCATCGCGATCTGATTGGTTGTTCAAATTCAAAGGCCTTATATAACGACGGAGCTTAGTGAATGTTTATAAATAAACAGTATTTGAAACACGAAAACTGACAACAAAGCACAATTCGTCGAACAATTTAATCGAACGTTTTTCAAAGCAATCAACCCATTTCCCCTTATATAATTAAATCAAACACAGAAGACAGACAGCAATTTGAAATCGATAGGCGATAGACGATATTAGACAGCACACTGCTGGCTGTTCGTGCATGGTACATATTTATAATAAGAATCTCATTGAAATATACATGTACACCTCAAATATAAGCGAATGGTGCAACATATTAAAGAGAACTACCTTCACTAAAAGAAGCCGTAAATACGAAGAAATTCTGACGCGGCTCTAGTATTGCCAAGCTCTGAAGCGAACTCGTAAATTTCAATGCCTTTTGCCCCACCGAATAAACGCGGCGATGAGCCACACACAACAAGGACTTTCTTCGAACGGAATATACCACAATCAGAATTGTTCCAAAGTCAAACGAGTCAATACGAGACAGCCAAACCGCCAGAATCGAAAACGAAAGGAAAATTATATTCAAAACAACTGTCGATGATCTCGTGTCCAACTCCCAAAGCGCGAACTTAAACGCATGCGCTTTAGAAAGAACACCAAAGAATCTTGGTGTTCCGGTTTGGATTCAATCTCGTACCCAGACCCATACGCGCGCGGCAAACGAATGGCTCTGGGACAATCCATTTGAAAATCAACTCTGATTGGCTTAACGCGTTGACGCCTACTGCGCTGCGCAGATAATTTCACACCCATTCTCCCATCGCGGTCTTCATGTAATAGATTGCATGTAATATGGCTTGTTTTCGAGAAGGAGTGAAACGAAATAACGTGTTTATTGGGACTTAATCTGAGAAATTGAGAGTTATTCCTTTGCAAAAGTCATTTCAAGGAGACAAGAAATACTTACTTGCCTTTGTGGTATTTTTGGAACTCTGGTTCGAGTTTAAAGTATGACAGATAACAGATTCATCGTGGCCCATATATCGTGGCCGTGCTTCGTGACGAGTTCACTTTTCAGATTTCATAGTTTTCCGTACTTGTATATAAAATAATTAAATATTTATGGTATATCGTCATATGGACACTGGATTTGACTTCAAGAAGTATCATTGGAACGTATAAATGATGGCTATTTGAATAATAAATAATTGTCTACATCTTTCAATCACCTCAAATATTCATAATTAGCTGAGTGACTGATCAAGTTTATATCAACATGTATGTAGTATCTCCTCATATTTTTAACAAAAAAATATATTGTCTTATGGCTGTTGACACTGTGTTTATTACTTTTTATATATGTTATATGTGACATAATATTCTTATAGCTGTACAATGTACTACAAGGCATTGTTTTTTTTAAATTTGTATCTACAAGTAATATACATTGGTATATGGGGTAAACATTAGTTGCTGATTTATACATTTTACACCAGTTTTAAACTGGTACTATACCTATATGAGGTGGTGAAGAGACAGAAGAGTTGCCTGACCACTGTGATCCAAAGTTAAGCTTGATTGGATGGGGTTAATAGTACTTGGATGGGTGACCACGTGGGACACCTTGTCACAGGCTTGAGCTTGGAACTTGTGTGAGTAGAGTTATTGTAGTTGATCTCTCCTGTGCTTCAAGGGTTTTTCCAGGTTCTCTGGTCCCCCCCCCCCTCCTTAAAATCAACAATTCAATCTTAGGAGAACAACCTTGTAAGGGACCTTGAGTCCTATTGTTGTTTGTCCAGTATCAGTTAGGTACAAATGTTAATAAATAAAATATATGATAATAAAATAATAAATGGTGAACTTATTTTTCTATTTAATTATATTTTAAATACAAGGAGATACCCACAGTCTATGTAGTGACCCCATATAGTTTCCTTTTTAATACCTTGTTTTAAGTGATATCCATATTAAGTGTTAACCCCCCTTGCCCCTCCTAGCACTGAAAGGCAAGAGTGGAAGCTGCCCCTCCAGGTGGTTGTAGGAAGCAATTTGATCTTGGAGGGGCACAGCATCAAAAGGGCACTTTGTTCAGGGGTAGGACTTCAAAAGGACACTTGAGGCACATGTTTTTAACATAAAAAGGGCACTTTCCTGTTGCAAAAAGGGCACTTCATGACAAAGTTGGGCCTACAGCCCCTGTGCCCCTCCTGGCATCCCTGATAATAAACAGACATGATTGATGGTTACAGTCAATGTTTTAGTACACACTGTATATCCAAAGTCTGCTTTCTAAATTAAAGAAAATTACTTTGAAAATCAGTTCAGCCAAAGGTCTTTTACATAGTACAGTCACCAACTGTAGTTTTACTTTGCAAACAACAATCTCTGTATTATTTCTTATGTACTGAACAGCTGCATTCGGGATGTATTTAAAAGCCAGAAGTTAAGAATTCCCACCTCGAGAGAACAATTTTCCACTACTCAGCTCTGGTTGTTTTACACAATAAAATTAATATTACATTTACTGTGTTTGCCATTTTGATTTGGACCATAACCCAGCTAACTTAATTAGCTGATTAACAGGGATTCTCAGCAAACCTAAGCAACAGTGAGTTGACCCATTCAATGTGAGCTTGCAAGGCCACCTCAACCAGCTAATGCATTCCTTCTGCAGTAGAATAAAATCATCTGGCATGTTTAACCAGAATAAAATTCTAAATAGCTTAACCTGGTGGTGAAAAGGTTAATAAAATGATTTTGTAAAACTCATAATTTATTGCTGACTATGACTTTACTCATCTTAGGCTGCACATAATGTAGCCTTGGTTCAAATATCTTCAGTTGGCACTTCATCCAAAAGTAAATTTATCAGTAGAAGTATACAGTACAAATGAGAGCCTTACTAATGGACACCCTTGTTATAAATGGGGACTACACGCATGCCAGCATTATCTACCTAGTGCTGGCAGAAGATACTTCGGGTTAGCCTAATTTGTCAAAATTAATAGTAAGGTAGGGTGCATTGTGCTTTCCCTTGGAAATTTTAATCCTGACTGACATTTGGACATTGGTGGGTCACAAGCAGTCAATTGCAGTGGCTGGGATAGAATAAATCCTATCCCAGCAGCAACTCTGTCAATGACCACTAGTGACCAAATGGAAACCAGGCTTTTGTCGCATTTTAGTGCCATTTTCAAAGTTACCAAAGGAGCTTAGGAAAAATATTAAGTGGGCTGCCTGTACCCCGCCCCCCCCCCCCCCTCTAGTCCCTCTGTTGTTACACCCTTATCAGTTACCAGACTGCACAAGATGCCAAGTCTAAAGGGTATTTTTTGTACCAGAAGCTGCTTTATTACAGTATATATATATACATGTACCAGTACTGTAATCATATAATTGTAATGTTTTTAAGAGTAAAGTTGATATAATTAAGCAGTGTTTTAGGTATAAAGTTAAAAAGGTGGTGCCCTTGGTTTTACTTTGATGAAGGGCTCCACAAACTTTAGTAAATTTTACAACTGAACTAGACAGCTGTGACAAATGAAACCAAATTCCAATATCATTATAAATTTTATCGCCATACTCAAATGGGCAAGATAAACAAATATGGCTGGTTCATAGTGAGGTTCAGCTACTGGTGTTTGAATATTCAATCACATAGATCAGTATAAACAGATGTAATATGAATTCATAAATGATTAAACCTCAGAAAGCTACAGTGTCGATTATTTCGATTACACACAAACAAGTGGATTATAAAACATGTAACAAATTAAATGTTGCAATCAACAAATGACAAATATACCACCAAGCTACTAAGGTCACGTTTTATTTGAAAGACATACATGCAGTACTATATACATGAAATAAGTTTTTAAAATTCCAGATTTCGTTGTAATTTACCTTGTAGCTGTCTACGAATATTCGAATAATATTCAGAACAATAATACGATATTTTCGTGTTCATAAGTTTGAATAAACAAGAATTCAAACTGGGTTTCATCAGAAGGTCATGAACTGGTCATCGATCACTATCACGCCTGGTGCATTATTTTCCATTTATCAGTCTCTTATCCAGAAATTTCTGCCAAGTAATACTTTATCGCATCACAAACCAGCCACGATTATATTCTTACAACATTTCTACTGCTATTTGTTACTATTAAATTCCAGAATCAGCCACAACAAGTCGATGTATTTTGCAGAATATTGAACGGCCGTGCTGAAGGTTTTCGTGGGTCTGGGTACAAAAATACCAACTGCGCATGCCCCAAAATACACACTTTTTCGTGTATTTCAAATGGATTGTCCCAGAGCCATTTGATTTGCCCGCGCGGCCGGGCATATTTGGCTCTGGGAACGAGATTGGTTTGGATTCCCCCAGAGCATATTCAGCGCGCCAGCACGGGAGAGGCTCTGGGGACGAGAATGCCGCGAGCGAGACTAGACCACTGATCTCTATAAAAGGACTGGATAGAGCATCTATTGTTCAGAAAGTGATGCCGGAAGTGAGCAGCGGCGGCCATCTTACTAGGACCCACTTGGGTCCTAAACAATATGGCGTACATAGGAGTGGAAAGCAGTTTAACGACGTTTTTCGCCAAATTCGAGAAGTTTGCTAAGATTTACCACCGACTTAAGGTTCGTAATCTTATTTTATATAATAGTTAAGTGTTTTAAACTCTTTATTCCTTTTACAAAGGCTTTTTTTTGCGAAAGATACCTGCCTATGTCTTTGCTTCACGAATCACGGTATTAACAAAATAGTCGGTAAACAAATGTCTTCCAAGTCCGCATGTGTACTTGTTTCTCTCTTTATTTTGTAGTATAAACGCCGTATTATTAAATGGTTTACTGTGATGGGTTTCCTTTAAGTTTTGATTGATTTATTGCCGATTATTAAATCCAAATGGGAATTCAAATTTGGAAACGTTTTAGCATAAAACCTTAACATGCAATTTATATAACTTAAAAATCTTTAACGTGAACGCATATTAAAATTCAGTGAGATATTAATTATAACTTGTTTTTTTGAATTAGTATTTTAATTTGGACCCTTGATTTTACTAACTGGTCAATGACTCATTGACTATAAATGGTGCCACACTCCCATGGACCCATAAATTAGATGCCTGAGTTTATAATACACTCTCTCTATAATCTGCTAGGCTAATGTCAAGACCTGGCATTAGTATTGTTTCTAATTTCTAAATAACCAAAGTAAGTTTGTGCTACTTCAAACGGTTCAGTGGTTCACATGGTTTTCTAATGTAGTATTTTCAGTTTGACTCTTTCAATCACCACTTAGGCAGCATGTGTATTTTTCTATTTGTCAGTTTGCTACCCTTGCTTATCTAGTTCAATAGTTCAGCATATCTCACTAGTCATCAAAACTTGCTGCAAGTGATCTTTGCTCTATCATCTTAGTAAGACTGTAATCTTTAGTTTATTACCTTTACAGGTTGTGCACATACATGTAATTGACTTGGCTTTAGTATCAGCTTTTAATACATGTATTTTATTTTGTAGTCCAGTGGCTCAGGTGTTAATCTGGATACAGATTGTAACCCTATGTAACATTTGCTCTGTTATTATAATAGTTATTGCTGTTCAATGATTAGAGAGATTTCAAAAGTGATCACAAGGTTAAGGGTTCAGTTGATTTTTGTTAATACTGTATGCATACAGTATATATATATTAAAAGCTTCTATATGTGGTGTGGCATTTCTATAATTTTAAGTAAATATTTAGTTTTTTACCACAATTAGCATTACTTGTCTTCCAAAGAACACTATAGTAACTGACTTTTTAACTGGGTTTTTACCACAAAGGTTGGCTGTGGTCGTTGCCTTCTCAAGATGGCAAACCCAAATTTTGCTGTACTGAGTCCATTGCAATGCATTTGATAAGGGCAAAAGTTCCCAAAACATAGAGTTTATATTGACAAGATAATTCTATGATGGGATTATGAGAAGCCCTGAACATCAAGATGTGTCATTGAAAGTAGCTTCAACCAAAACAAGAGAATTAATGATAATGTATTTTCAAATATAGAAATATTAAAAATAGATTATGCAAATGCTCTTGCTGTTTTGTTGTGAATATTTATTTGCAGGTGGCTATTAATCCTATCAGTCAATACAGGAAATTATATTTCATTTATGTAATAATAAACTTGTAGAGTGTCTGGGATACTTTTAGAGTTTTAGTTGGCATCCCAGACACTCTGCAGAAATGGTAATTTCAACAGGTGCATTTACTTGTAAAAAATGTAAAGTTTAGCTGGGTTTTCATTGAAAAGCCGACCATTTAAAGCAAAAATTATGATTCAACTTTAGTGGTATAACTCAAAAAGACAAGTCATACTTTATAATATCTCACTATTATTTATGCCTCCATGAAGGCCTTTATTGTATAAATTGCATTGCAAGCTAATTTATTTCTATAGATCCATGTGAGTACAAAACCATAAAAAACAATACACTTCTGATGGCAACAAGGTTGCCTATTAATTAAAGAAACATATAAGGTGGCAGGCAAATGGACTATAAGGTTTTATGCTAGAACTTTTCCAAATTTGAATTCTCATTTGAATTACTCGGCAATAAATCAATCAAAACATAAAGGAAACCCATCACAGTAAACCATTTAATAATACGGCGTTTATACTACAAAATAAAGAGAGAAACAAGTACACATGCGGACTTGGAAGACATTTGTTTACCGACTATTTTGTTAATACCGTGATTCGTGAAGCAAAGACATAGGCAGGTATCTTTCGCAAAAAAAAGCCTTTGTAAAAGGAATAAAGAGTTTAAAACACTTAACTATTATATAAAATAAGATTACGAACCGTAATTCGGTGGTAAATCTTAGCAAACTTCTCGAATTTGGCGAAAAACGTCGTTAAACTGCTTTCCACTCCTATTTACGCCATATTGTTTAGGACCCAAGTGGGTCCTAGTAAGATGGCCGCCGCTGCTCACTTCCGGCATCAAAATTAGGGCGCGAGAAACAATAGATGCGCTATCCAGTCCTTTTATAGAGATCAGTGGACTAGACCTTCCCACGCAATCAAAAAAATCCTCGCGAGAGAGCAAAAGCATTCCAAAAAAAGTGTAAGTTGTATATCAACGTGACGCGAAAGTATAGGCTCCAAAACAGAGAGAGAATAATACTAGTATATATATATTTAAAATATAGCTACTAATGGTATATGAGCTGTTCCGCAATTTGATTGGTTCAGCTACTCACTGTATATCAGCTCATATACGGTGAGTAATGAAAGCAATTTAAAATCAAAATGGCTGACCGTTTTGCTCAGCTTGATGAACAAGAAATAAAAACCCTTCTTGAGAATGCAACACCAGATAATACCAAAAAAACAACAAGATATGGAATGAAAATATTTAATGGTAAGTAAAGCAAACTAAAAAACTAGCCTTTTTCAAAATAAGGGGTGGTTTTGAAGTTAAATTTGACATGAAACGACTGAAAAGGAGTGCAAAGTTTTAAAAGACAAGAGAGAAAGGTAGAAATTAAATTAATTACATTGAATTTTAGATTGGTTTACCTCTTCCAATTTTTCTGGCGGTTTGTACATCACAGAGGTGACAAAAGCAGAGTTAAACACTTGCTTGAAGGTGTTTTATACATCTCCCTTACGAAAAAATCCTATAGGAACAAATTTTCCTATAGGAATTTGAATAGGAATTCCTATAGGAAAATATGCCTCCTATAGGAATTCCTATAGGATGCTATAGGAATAAATTTTCCTATAGGAATTTGATAGGAATTCCTATAGGAAAATATGCTTCCTATAGGAATTCCTATAGGATGCTATAGGAATAAATTTTCCTATAGGAATTTGAATAGGAATTCCTATAGGAAAATACGCTTCCTATAGGAATTAAAATTTGTGTTGGCCAAATTACAAAATAAATATTATTAGCAAACATTTTGGTCGTTGGTCTAAAATAATTTTATTTCCATACAAAAAGCAGTTGAGACAGACCTGAAATTCCATATCAAGATAAAAATTGCCATTAGTTCGGTTCTTCAACCACATTCCGCAGTATCAGACCATTGCCATAATTCCGAATTAATATGTGAGTGTAATTTTGAAACAGAATAGCGTATCAGAATTCAGAAAGAAAGGCTACAGGTAATAAAACTTCGAATTCTGGCTAAACAGCGCAGTCACCAGAGAGGCTCCGTCTAGCCAGTGTCGTACCCAGGCGCATGCAGCTACGAAACCGCGCAGATAGCGAGCGCGCATTGATACTTGGGATAGCGTCATTTCATTTTCGATTCTCATCTCAGCGCGCCACGTTTGAAATTAATTTGTGATGGTGTTTTGGCTTTTGAGATTCAAGCTATGGAAACTTTTGGTAATAAAAGACTTTTTGTTTGCGAAGAGATCAGGCAGACAGTCCTCACCGAAGTAACATGTTCTTAGGGAAAGATTTAACTAAAAGCCATGAAAATCCATTTGAACCAATAAAGTCCTAGAAGCTTCTCTCGCACGAGGCTACGAGCAAGGTAAGAGATTGAGTATTTATCGTTTGTTTTCTATTGTCCTCCTTATTGTAATGTGAAATTTTCTTTGGCTCTCGTCAAATTTCCTGTTTGATTGTTCAATACAAACCATTTTATACTGAAGTTAGTGTAGTTGAACTGTTGAAGTCAATGTTTGGTATTAAGTCATCATCTAGTTTTGACTCGTGAACATGGCGGTTGGAATCTCTTCTCAATTTAGGTCAATTGTGGTTCCTAACAAACTCTCAAATCATTCTACCTTTTTTGCCATTCTTTAGCCACCGTTGCTTTCATGATAAGGATTATCTTATGTAAAACTAAAGCATTCAGCTTTTGAGGTAAAAGTTATTTGTGATTAGCGTATTTTCACTGAATCACAGGCAGAAATTCATCATCATTAATATGAAATATTAAATTGTTGTTAACAGACTAACAGTATGTTTTGTGTGTGTGTGTGTGTGTGTGTGTGTGTGTGTTTGTTTGTTTGTTTGCTTATTCATTTCATATATTATTTTCTCTTGTTTTTCTAGTGCATAGGGTAGAGTTTACCGTGTTCAGTTGTGTTCAACCATTTAATTCAACTTGCTGTTTATATTGGTAAGTAAAATCCTTAAATAACCTTAATTCATATACTAGTAGTTTATTTATTGAGTAATGACATAATGATCTATTCCTATGTTGATATCTCAAAATACTAATTACAGGTCATATATTGGTCTAACTGTATGTCTTTTATATATATATATATATATATATATGAGTAAAATTTGTTCTCAAGCTTTTTATACTCAGAAAAATGTCTGAGTATCCCTGACGGGATTCTTATCTTTCTTATTATCTTATCTTACCTTCTTATTACCCGCAACCTTTGATTTGTCCTTCTCACTACTGTCTGAGACCCAGTAGTTCAGTCGGCAGAGCGTCTGTCTGGATATCAGAAGGTTGCGGGTTCGAAAATGGTTAGACCATTTTATCCGAAGAGTACGCGCACAATATTTGTGGCACGAAACTAAATAGTAATAAAATGTCTAATCAAACCTGTTGAGTCTTTGAACTTTAACTATAATATGCTCTGGATTCCCATCGAGCACTCTGCCAAAGGTTTTTACAACATCTTCTACAGTATATATATTTAACAATTAAATTATGAGCTCAAAATTTCTGAGTGAATAGTTGACGAGAGATATATATATATATGCATGCTAAAACACAGATCACACATCTGGATATTTTAGAAAGTTGAACAGTTTGATTAATAAGACAAACTGATATAATACTAATAATATTCATTTGGTATAATTTTAGTGATATACAGATACTGCATATTCCTTATACCTAATTACTGAACATCCCTATATTCTAATTGTCTTCAAAATGATAAGAATTCTGCTAAGGAAAGTAGAATTTTCTGTCCAAATTGTTTGTTCGGTAACTGCAATCTTGTACTTTGGAGGAATGTGACCTTGGGAGGGAATCTTACTCTTGACCCTGGGAAGCTAGTCAGCTAGTTAGTAGGTCATTACTGAGAGCCCATTTGTGATACAGCAGGGGCGGCGCGCTAAGGTATTAAAGGTATTAGTCTAATACCTTTTTTTCTCCAGATTGAAATGAATTGTAAAATAATATAATTATTCCAAGAACAGAGACGGATGAAAGAAAACAACATCTTTGTTTTTGATTGTTTGATTTCAATTCCGCAGTACCGTACCGTCCTCGCTGATGCGCGCAACAACCTTAGCGACTTTAGCGACAAGTGTTTGAAAGGCTTAGACCTCAAGGTATTAGAATCTCAAAACTAATACCTTGGCTTGACAAGAAACGCGGATTTTCGGTGTTAAATTTCACCACAGGTGGTACAATATTTATATTTTAAAGTCAGACGCTTTACTATTTCGATTTAAAACTGCTTTTATTTCGCAGCGAGAAGTCTGCAATTCTTTTCACTTCATTACATTAACAATATATAACATCTCAATATATAAATCATCCATGTAGTATCGGCTGTATCGCCTATTTCACAAGGAAAAGCTCCCAACACTGGAGTTCAACACTTCGATAATATGGAAACAAAGAGCAATTATTTATAACAATTTTGAAGCTTTGATATGGTGACTAGAACTTATCTGACGAAAGGAAAACCTTCTTGAATCCATATTTAACAAAAAAAGGCATAAGTCCTCCTTCAAAGGTAAGAACGATGCGAATATTTGTATATCTAACAACGTAATCCTACAAGGTATTAGTTTTGCGATTCTAATACCTTGGCCGCCTGCGTTCGCAAAACGTTGCGCTGATCATATGTATTGTCGGCGCATCACGCAAGCTACTGTATTCACATGTGCAGCGCATCAGTACAGCTACAATACTATTAGTCACATCACAGTCTCAGACAGATATAATTCCATGGATGTTTCCGTTAATTTGGTCGTGAAGTCATCGAACCGCGTAAAATGCTTAGCATTTAGATCATCATCTCGCTTGATTTTTTCAAAAAATATCTTCTGTAGAATGCTGGAAATTGCATTTCAGAGCCTCTAGATTTCAAAATTTTCTGGGGGTGGATACCCCCAGACCCCCCTACATTATATACCACAACTAATACCAAAAAATCTACGCTCCGCGCCGCACCTGTGATACAGTATATGATGGAAGATTAAGTCATATATATACTTTGTATATGTTTAATACATGTATTGACATTAATTTACACTCCACATGATTTTACTCTCTAAAGGGGAGATAGCAATGGTATTGAGTCAAATGATTATTACCCATTCCTGCCTGAGCCAGCCAATAATGTCACCTTTATTGTTTTACTATGTTTATCAGCAGATGATTCCTCAGACACCCTATTGTAGGCATCAATGGGTTAAATGGATTGACTATTTAAACAAAGAAAAATCACAACAAAATCAAAATTTTAGCTTATAAATTGAAATTTTGAGTTTTGTTGCAAAGTGGTTAATATATACCTTTAAATATTTGATTTAATTAAATATTAGTTAACAAATTGTTGAACTAATTTTCTCATTCTACAGGACTGGACTGGTACACATTGAGTGATGATGCGAAAGCCAACTTCTCAATGAAAGAAAAGGATTGTTGATGTCCAAGATGATTACACTGATGTTCCCTTGTGTCATTGCTGATTGGATTGTTGTTAAGTACACTTTGAAAATACCAACATTCTAAATATGTAATGTAGTATCCTATTCCTAAATGCTGAATGATGTATTTTGGATATAGATGCAGAACCACATACATGTAACATGGTTAGGATTTTTAGCTTAGTTAATATTTGGGAATTTGAACTGCCAAAAATGGTTTGCTTATGACAATCGCCCCATATACCATGTATATAACTAGTATTTATTATAGTAAGTGTATACTTTAATGTCATCCTGATGTAAACCCTCACAGTTTTTAAATATGTGTTAAAATATATTGAATATGTTGACATTAATGTTAAATGCTTTTAAAAAGGTTTATTTTCTCTTGGTCATTGATGTGCTGAATGACATGTTTCAGGGTGTGTTATTATGCACACCTACATGTGTAAGATAACACACATCAGGGCATGTTGCATAACACACCTTTTTATTAACACCTATATATAACACCTCTTAACATGTGTTATATAACGACTACCAAGGTGTGTTAAATAATACACCTTTTCACAAAACACAACTTACAGTGTGTCAAAGTTTGGACAAGCCAAAAAAAAACCTTACTAGATGTGTTTTTTAACATACCATAAGGTGTGCCTTTCAACACTTAAGGTGTGTTAGAAAACCTAACGTAAGGTGTGTTAACATTTGGACAAAAAAGGTGTGTTAATGTAGAATATTGTACTGTGTAACTATTGATAAAATGTTTTGTAGAGTATCTTGTAGAATTCCAAAGACTGTTCTATTGTATATCTTGTAAGATAGCTTATAGAATATTCTAAAGAATTTCTATTACATCTTATAGCATATCCTATAGAATATTCCATAGAGAATCCAATAGAATACATGTACATCCCAAAATCTAATAGAATATTCTATATAATTTTTTATGGAATATTCTATTGGATATTTTCGTAAGGAGAACTTGCTTTGTTTCTCTCACTGATGAATTTCCATAGGATTTGCTCAATAGGAAATCCTATAGGAATTCCTATAGGATATTTGGGCAAAATCTAATAGGAAATCCTATAGGATTCAATAGGAATTCCTATAGAATTCTATAGGAATTCCTATAGGATTCTATAGGAATTCCTATAGGAAATTGGGCCAAAATCTTATAGAAATTCCTATAGGAATTCCTATAGGATTTTCTATAGGAATTCCTATAGGATTTTTTCGTAAGGGCTGCTAGGCAAGTTGACGGCTCGTATTACAAAACAAATACGATAAAAAGCATCCGAGCAGCAGTTGACAGATTCTTGAGAAATCCTCCAAACAACAAGCCATTTTCTATCATTGGCGACCCTGCTTTTACCGAAGCAAATTCAGTGTTAGATGCGTTCGTGAAAGACCTCAGGAAAACTGGGAAAATCGCCGGTTTGGTCCACAAAAAGCCAAAACCCAGGAGCAAATTAAGTTGTTGTTTGACAGTGGCGAATTAGGTCCAGCCGACAGCACTGATCCCATCACAATTGCTTTGTATACCGTTTGGTTTTACCTTGGCTTTTACTTGGGACGACGAGGAAGAGAAAACCAGAGGAAACTTAAGCCAAATATCCTGGTTTTAAGATCAACAGCAGACGGCAAGTTATATTTCGAGCTGAACCGGGAAGTCGCAGGTTCAATCCTGTCAACAAAAAACCACCAAGGCGGTTTAGCCGACGTCGAAGACGAGTCCGACGGGAAAATCTTTGCCCAGCCAGCTTCAAAATTCTGGCCTGTAGCCACCATCCAGAATTATTTAAAGCACCTAAATCCCCAGTGCGATGCTCTTTTCCAACGACCGAGAAGCTCTAAAAATGGCGAAGTTTGGTACTGCAACTCTCCCGTTGGCGAGTCAACCTTGGCAAACATGCTTCGTCACATGAGTTCACGAGCAGGAATAACACCGCCATTAACCAACCACTGCATACGAGCTACCTCCGTGACCGCACTATCTGATGCTCGCGTCGAAACCCGTTTTATTAAATCGATCACCGGCCATAAGTTTGATCAGTCGATTGAATCATACAACAGTCGTCCTACGAACAAGAACGAATGTCGAGCACGCTGAGCAAATATCTTCAACCAGAAACGGCTACACCTCAATCCTCCTCATCGTTGCAATGTTTGGACAAAGCGGTTCACAAAGATGATAACCTTCAATCGTCGGTTGAAATGAGATCAGACGGCGACAACCACACAATAACAGTGAACAGCAAAGCACGCACATGACAAGCAGCCCCACATTCAACTTCCACAACTGCAACGTTCAAATCTACAACTGACTGTTTTTTTAACAGTAATCTTTCGAACCAACGTTAATATACATGATCGTTCATTCTTGATCATTGTAGTGATGTGTTAAATTTCACAAATCTTGTATTTTTTGTCTGTTGTTTATCATCCATACGATGAACGTTCCCTGTTCGTTTCCACAGTGGTTCGTTTGAATCGTTTCGAATGTACATTTCACTACGCATGACGGAAGCGCCATGGCAAGGGCGGAGAAACGTCATTTGCAAGCGCCTCGTCGGCTATCAGCTCATATATATACGACTCGAGCTCATGGTATAATTGCTAAATATATATATATATATATATATATATATATATAGCTACACTGACGAGCTGTTGTACAGCGAAACACCGTGTCTGTAGATTGAACTATATATATATATATATATACAAAGTATAAAGTATAGTTTTACCTTAAAGTCTTCGCTACCAGAGGTTTCAATATATATATATATATATATATATAATATATATATATATATATATATATATATATATATATGTATGTATGTATATATATATATGTATGTATATATATATATATATGTATGTATTGTTGTTTTTGTTTTCTTAGTTATGATGCACATACAAGCCCTCTATTTGCAGGCCTTATATCATTAAAACTGTGGGATATAAAAACCGTTTTGATACAGCATGTTTCGTGTACAAATATAATGAAGGACTCTTCCTGATATTTTGAAAGTTGCGGGGGGTTGAATTATAACATTTGCAGCTCAGAGACAGTACAATCACATCATCTAACGACGTATAACTGCAAGAACTAGGTCTAGGAAGACTGTACAATCATTGTTGATTCGCCATCTGAAATTTTTATGAAATCTTAGCATTATAAATTAAGTGAAAAAGATTTCCGGCCACTGCATGTCAAACCGACTACCTTTTGCTAATTATCATCTTAAACTGTATACTGAAGTTAGGTAATATACTTACTTTCCAGGCAGCTTCAGAAGTCTTTATTAAAAAAATCCCGACAAGGATAAGGTCGATTGAAAGCTTGCACATATTTTCTCCAGATAACGCGTTTTCAAAGTGTGATAAACAGCTCGAGAAACGGAAGTTATTGGTTGACCTTGAATTACTAGCCCTTCTGCATGCGAAAGGAAGTGCTATACTACCCAATAAACCATGTTAGAAATAACGTGTTCTGGTATATTTCAGGCAAATGTTAATTAACTTTCATAGAAGTATAACGCTATTTTTCTTGGTATTTAGTTATAGGGAAAAAAGCACTTTTATTGCGTTGGATATATAGATTAGTCTTTACTCTCTAAGTTGTCAAAATAGATTGGCGTTGTAAAATTTACCTCTCAGAAACCATTTGTGTTTATTATCAGATTTCGTTTCAAATTTCCGTCTCAGCTATTATCTGGTTCGTTATGCACAGGAAGTTGCATACACTGCTGTATTAATCGAGGAAAGGCGTTTAGTAAAACACGGAACATAGAGGACCGGCCAAAGCTTCAAAATATTACTTTTGATGGCATTTTTTGTTACAAGCAGGCAACCATGCTAAATCGTATCGGATAGTGTATACTTTGAAGGTGAAGGGTGTTGGCAGTCGTGATTATTGATTTATATACTAAAATTTAGAGCTTTTTGAAAGCACAGTGTGATGATGGGATATCTGTAAAGCGATGCCTATTTACGTTTGTGTATTATTTGAATTACAAATTCAGAATGCTATCCAATCAGCGTGCCTGAAGTTCTGATTATTCTAATTCGCATAGCTCACAATTATAAACAAACAAGAAACATGGCGCAAATTCGCCTAAATATAACACTTGGAAGAACAGCCACAACAATCTGAAAACTTTTTGTTACAAGCAGGCAACCAGCATAGAAATGTAGCTTAGACATTGATCAAGATGACTAGGCCGGTTGCCTTTCGTGTATCACAAGATAGCACTGTTGAACCGCCAGAACCAGTGAGTTAAATGTCTAAGGAACAATATAAGTAACACTACACTGTAGTGTAGCTTAAAAAAAGCTCAGCTTTATAACAGTAGATAGATGACGGTATCGGCAAATTACCAAAATAAAACGAAGTAATTTACGAATATGAGACTTTCCTGTAGCTACCAGATCAAATAAATTTCTGATTCTTGGCAAGCTTACCTTTTTGTGGCCGTTCTTCGAAGTATTATATTTAGGTGTATTCACGCCATATTTCTTGTTTGTTTATGATTGTGAGTTATGCGAATTAGGTTAAGCAAAACTAGAGGCACGCTGATTTTATAGCATTCTAAATTTAGCTAATTCAAATAAAACACAAACGTAAATAGGCAGCACTTTACAGATATCCCATCCATCACATTGTGCAGGGGCGGATCTAGGATTTTTTTTGACTTAGTCAAAGTTGTGGTCCACATATCTAGGGGGGTCCGGGGGCATGGACCCCCGGAAAATTTTTGAAATTTGGGTGCCTGAAATGGCATTTCCTGCATTCTGACAACACTTTTAAAGAAAATCTAAAGTTTAAAATTGTGTCTTTAATAGCACATGTTATCACTTTTTTGAAGAAAAGTTTTGTCCAAACTGAAAAAATGGTTGTGCATATAATTATTTTTATCGTTGTCTGAGTGACCTTTTTGTTAGTTAGTAACTGTATAACTTTCCCCCAAAACAATAATTATAAATGGGGTAACATTTTCATATAAAAATTTTCAAATCTGGCAATGCCATTTCCTGCATTCTGGGGCGCTCTTGCAGGGCAAAATGCAAGTGTCTCAATGCACATTTTTAATAATCACTACCACCTTTTTCAAGAACTGTTGCCATTTTATTTCATCATAATTTGATAGAGATAAAAATATCTCGTTATACATGTACGTCATGCAATTGCTTCAACCTAAAACAGATTACAAACAAAACTATTAAACTAATGACCGTAAGTCAGACCGTTTCGCTCCATGTCAGAGCTCATCAGCATGCCTAGGAAACATTGAAAACACCTTGCTGATGTAGCCAGTGATTCTGACATGGACGGCTTGGCCAATGGACAGGTTAGCCCGCATTAAGAAATGTTTTGTGCTTTCTTTGGACCAGTTCTTGAAATTTCTTTGTAGTTCATCACCAATCAAACCACCTTGCTTCACAGATTGAATATCGTGCGTAATTAAATGCTGATTATTAAGTAAGCAAACCCTTGCTGAACAAAAGCATGAAGAAATCCCCTGAAAACCATCCCTCCAGTCTGAGGAATACTTGTTCAGTATATGTAGTTAGAAAGTATATAAAAACCTTATATGTTACATTTACTAATGTCTTGTCTTGTCGATGACTTCACAGTGACAGTATCCCTGGCATGGGAGGCTAGGGTGTACTATCACTTGCCCAAGGTGAACACCCAGACTAGTGGAGGGAAGGAGTCACCTTACTTCTCCATTGTAGGCTGGTATAAGCAGAGCCTAACCACTGCCCAAATAATAAGAAACATGTATGTAATAAGGAAAGTGAAACAGATTTTTATCTGTTTAGTCATTAAGTGTAGTGTAACATGTATTAATCTAGATGAAAATGTTTTTCAAGTTTATTTATTTAATTATTTTAAATTAATTTTAATGATACCATAACAATCAGAAAGACTCCTCTGCTCTTCACAATGAAAGCAATGCAGTTTAATTTTTTAGTTATATTAGGAATATCACCCATTGGTACAACCCTTACATGTACCACAAAAATTGCCCTCCACAAGTCCAAATGAACAAAAGACAGCAAAGATAACACACTCCCCTCCTCTTCACAATGACAAACAAGAATTTCAGACAGGGAATACAGTAACCTACTGTATGTATATAGTAGGTGCAGTGTAATATTTCATAATATTATGTTACATTATTAAGAAAAATCTGAAATGTAATATAATACATGTACAGTATATATAATAATAAATATAAATCTGAAATATACAAAACAAAATGTATTGGGGAAACAAAAATGTGCACTGCAGATAATAATGGACTGAATCAAGCCATGTTGGCTTACTATTATCCTATTAAGACAGATATAACTTACAGTGAACAGTTATAAACTGAAAAAATAAAAGGCACTCTCCCACACTATTTTATTTAACCTTTTTAAAATGTCAAAATATACATCTACTGTGCATTCTGCGATTTTAGTATTCATGAATCACAATTGAGACTAATTACCATAAAAATCACAATGAGATCATTGAGATGCATATCATGCATAGATTAAGCTTATTAAAGCCTTCTTACCTCAAAGCAAACAAAACACTTTCTCCTTTCTTCTTTGGATTCTTCCTGTGGCTTTGTTTTGCATAATCAGGAATAAAAATTTCAGCATTGATATCCCTGAAAACACTCGTTCCAATGCGGTTGATAAGATCAGCTCTAGCGCATAAAGCACTTGACGAAAGTCTTGCAGACATTTCATCGTAAAGCTGTCTCAAACTTGCTTCATCCTTGCTTATTAAAGCACTGCGAACTCGTTCTTGCATGGTAGCCATGTTCAAGCAGACAAGCAATCGAGCGGGAAGAAATTTGCATGATTTGCGTATGAAACTGCTAACCATAAATTAGTCAAAACAGGCTCAAATTAGTCAAAATGGCGTCGGAGTCTCTGCACCAATCATAACTCCCAATGGTTACGGGAAAGCGCTAATGGCCATACCGTGAATCACCTTGAGCCCGCGATATTAAGGTAATGTTAGCGGTTTTGGTATTTGATCTTACTTAAGATCGCTTGGGGATCGTTGTTTGCGCACATCATGTAAATTAGGCCTAGAACCAAATCATGTTTTGCGGGAAAAGTAAAATGGCGGGTGATTTAAAATGCGATCATTTCAATTATTTTGACGTTCAAATCACACCAAATTCCGGCTATGTTTTATCTTGTGAACGAGCTGAGCAAGTTCTCAGAGAGTTCGAGACACACACCACTTGCAAGTATTCTTGCTACAAGTCCAGATCATCCTTTGGCAAAACAGGTAAGATAGCCACCACAGCGCTCGAGCGAGTTGTTAGGGCTCACGCTGTGGCACTGGCTAATTTATGAATTATTAACACTTTAATACCAACATTACTTCAAAAAAACTTACTCGTGCAGATTTAAAAAAACAGAAACATCGCATCCACTGGGGAGATGGCAAAACTACCAATGGCAATGCAGGACTGAGATTTGATGGCGTCCCTTTCATTAATATATTGGATACAAAGTGGCTTGACTGCCAAACACGGTGTAGACAGACACAATTACAGGAAGAAAAAGACGCCGAATAAAACAGTGAGTACAGTTCTGTGAACACTTTACTAGACGTTTTAATTGCCGATTTTTTGTGTTCGTATCTTCTGTTTATTTGTATTAACTCTCCGTAGACTTCCGAGAAGCCCCCCCCCCCCCCCAAAAAAAAAAGCCCCCCCCCCTAAATTAAGCAAACCCTTCGCGTCCTCAAACACAAAATTAAATCCTATTAAAAAACCCACAGGTTTATGTATATATGCATGTGTAAAGCACATATAATATACTTATTTTGAAACGAAAAATTCCCTCCAATTGTGAGGTATCATCGGTTACAAAAATATGAAGCTTAATTAATAACCATCTAATAAAACCATCCCACATGCGGGATGTTAAACTTGAACACATAAAACTAAAAATCCTAGACGGGTGTTGTGGTCGGGGTCTGAGAGGAGGCACATTTTTCCGGAGGGTTGTGGTTAGGTTTAGGGTTTCCGGGGGGCGTGATTACCGGGGGTGGTATGGGGGTGAGGTTTCGTTTTAAAAGGTTGTCCAATCAGATGGTGGTTTTAATAGTGGTTAAGCTTCATAATTTGAAGGAAATGATAGCTCCAATTGTACACCAAAATAACACGCCCCTGCCTCCCCCCCCCCCCCCCCCCCCCCCAAAAAAAAAAAGCCCTCACTAAGGCATAACGTTCCAAGAATTTTCTATTCCGGTAGGTTCACACGTTACAGAAAGAAACACATGTGTACGACAGCTATAGCTAACAAGGCCTTTGCTTAATTCTCAGATTGATAGCGATTCCAGAAAAAGACGCGACGTTGCTGCACTGAAGCTGAAAAAAGCTTTGGAAGAAAAATACATGTTGTTATAATACATATAAAATACATAATGTTGGAGAACAGAGGATTTACATACATTTGCTTAGTGTCACAGAACATACCCACTCACTTGGCGAGGTAAAGGTTTACGTATGTTTACTTTATTGCGTTATTTGCAAATTTCCAAACAACATTTTAAAGAGCAGAAAAAAGAGACGCATTGGTTTAATTTTTAGATGGGTGGGGTCCGTGAAAGAGGTTTTGCCCGATTTCCTTTTTCAATTAATTCTGTCTAAATTGCCAGAATGATATTTTTACGTATTCAGGCGCCAAAGAACAGGAGATATATAATGTACTGTACCTAGTGTAAATAAATTGCCGGAATTTTATGATTTCTCAAATATTTTGGGGGTATCACCTCCACAACTCGAGGAGCGAGACACCTGATAGTAACACTCTTTTACTGCAAAGCAGTGAAGTTATAACAAAAATCTAATTTCTTACAGGCAACAGGAATATCCCAACAAGTCGACGAGAGAATAGTGCAGAAAATTAGTACGGACCCACGCAGGCCGTACGGACCCACGCAGGCCCTAGCAGCTGGCCAACAGGCAGCAGCTGAACTAGCAGACCCCCCACATGACTGTGCAACAGCAGGGGGCAAATACAGACCCCCAACGTCTGTATGGCACAGTTGCACAGTACAGACCCGCACAAGCAACAGCAGTTAGTAAGCAGGCAACAGTGCAAGGACCCGCAAGAGCAGCACCTGTGGACCAGCAACGTCTCACAGCAGGACGCACTGCCAGGGCCACCCACTGCCAGAATTCCGAGCAGCGAGGAGGCCGAGAGAGGGAAAGGGAGGGAGGGAAGCGACCCATAAGAGAGCTTAAACTCAACTAAACCCAAGGCTAAGTCGGTTAGGGACAGACCACAGGCTAGAGGGTAACCGGAAATGCCCGAACCCCAGAAGTAAGGTACTGAAATCAACACAAACACTTTGCCTGGTGTTAATTATTTTTATTACATAAATCCATTATATTGTCAATTCTCATTAATTAAAGAGGAGAAAGTGACTAAGCAAATAGCAGATGTGTATATGGGACTGTGAACTCATATTTAGTATCACTATCCTCATCACAAAATGTTTCTAATTTTGGGTAGAAAGACTGCACACTGCAGCTTCCATAAATTAGTATTTAATTTTTAGTATTTCTCACTTATTTTATTTTATTATACATATTTTCTATCATAATAAGTTAATAACAATAATAATAATAATATAAATAATAATAATAATATAAATAATAATAATGGTAATAATAATAATAATAATAATAATAGTAGTAATAATAATAATAATAATAATAGTAATAATAATAATAATAATAATATAAATAATAATAATAGTAATAATAATAATAATATAAATAATAATAGTAATAATAATAATAATAGTAATAATAATAATAATAATAATAATATAAAATAATAATAGTAATAATAATAATAATAATAATAATAGTAATAATAATAATAATATAAATAATAATATAAATAATAATAATAATAATATAATAGTAATAATAATAATAATATAAATAATAATAATAGTAATAATAATAATATAAATAATAATAATAATAGTAATAATAATAACAGAAGCTTTAATGAAACTCACTAAGTAATACAGTACTACAATAATAACAGCAGATCACAATACATAATACATTACAAACAGAAAAATATGAGTTTGATAAAGGTGAACGGACGGACACGAGGTCCCAAGGACTCCCAACTAGGCAAATTACCGCAAGTAAAATAAATTATAAAGAAACCCAAATAAGCCACGATTTAAAGTAACTTACCCACATTTATGTCAAAACGTTTGTTTAGTACTTAGCTGTAGAAGTCTAATAGAGTTTATATAGGTAGGAGATGTTTCCATTTCGGACGTGTCCGTTTTTATACTGACCTCGTCCATGCTTCGTCGACTGTATTCGCGTGATGCTAACACAGATACTAGTAATAAACCCGCTGACAATGTCATGCGACCGCTGGCTCAAGGTGATTCACGGTATGGCCATTAGCGCTTTCCATGGTTACGCTCATAACCAATCAGAAATACTGTATTAACATTACCCCCTGGAGAAACTCGTCAAAATGGCCGAACTTAGTCAACTTTAGTCAAAATTCCTCGGGATCTAAGGACTTCCTGTGTCAAGCCTGCGCTCAGGTTGCCTGCTTTCCCCAGGTCCCTTGGCAGTATTTTCGAGCTCTGGATATTGCGAAACAGCGAAGAACGGATATTACTTCCCGGATATTACTTCCTTTGAATTTTTTCACTTCGTCGCGCGACTAACTTGACGTAGTTTAAATCCGCCCCTGACATTGTGCTTTCAAAAAGCTCTAAATTTTAGTATATAAATCAATAATTACGGCTGCCAACACCCCTCACCTTCAAAGTATACACTATCCGATACGATTTAGCATGGTTGCCTGCTTGTAACAAAAAATGCCATCAACGGTGTTTTTGAGACACTTTTATCGAGGTTGGCCGGCCGTCTAACAGCGGAATACTGGAGCAGCGGAACACAAATAGGGAAGATTTATAGGGCAGCCAAGAGACTTGACGAAAAAGTGAAATCGAGAGAGCAATCCAAATAGGAGTTTCGCTTTCACTTTCGATTATTTATACCTTCCCACGAACAACGCGAGTACTTCTCGAATACCTAGCGATCTTCTCTGGCGGTGTTTATTATCAGATTTCGTTTCAAATTTCCGTCTCAGCTATTATCTGGTTCGTTATGCAGTTAGTCGTACACAGGAAGTTGCATACACTGCTGTATTAATCGAGGAAAGGCGTTTAGTAAAACACGGAACAGCGGAACACAAATAGGGAAGATTTATAGGGCAGCCAAGAGACTTGACGCAAAAGAGAAATCGAGAGAGCAATCCAAATACGAGTTTCACTTTCACTTTCGATTATTTAAACCTTCCCACGAACAACGCGAGTACTTCTCGAATACCTGGCGATCTTCTCGACTATCTGGCGATAGCTGTCGACTATGACGTAGAGAGGCCCTTATAGCCGACCATTATGGCTACCGCAGACTTGGTCAGCGGTAGTCACAATGATACGCTGACTGAGACTATAAAGTGAGTCAACGGCAATAAACAACATATCGACACCAAACGCGAAGGTAAGCACATCAACTAAATCATAGTCATACAACAATTTAACTCGTCGTCAAGAGAAATGTTGGTGAAATTTTTCGTTTTGGTTGCTTTTCTTCAAGCAGTAAAGTCAGGTAAATAATAAATGTGAATGTGTATATTGGCCAGGTGAGGCATGTAGTATATAATACACATGCATATTTAGCTTTTACACTCGATTTTAAACCGTGATATTCACGCTCCTTTTTATACGTTCTGTCCGTTCTTTAACTTCAACAAGACAGTACATACAATGTTTTGTGAGATAATTTATAATAATTATATGCATAACTGATATCGTTTTCATGCAGTAGACAGATAGAAAATGATATATATCTCAATGTTGCGCGTTAAGTATTTAACAAAAACTAATATGCTGTAACACTGGTGAGAAGTCAATTTCCTGTTTCTTTGTAATATTATTTCGAACAATGCACTGTTATTTTCAGGGAGTAATTTTAATATCTTTTTATTCTTGTCATTCTGACATATAGTCTGTAGTTTTTGCTGTAATATTTAATTTTTAAAGGTCGAAATTCTGATGCAACCAAAATTTATATTTTTTGAAATGGCGTACGCTTCAAATGAACACTTGAAGTCTGAGACTTCTTTTGAAACCAGTTTCCTATCAGTAACGACTTTATGTTATATAAAAAAACGTAGAAGAGTAAATGAGCTTCAACATAAGATAGTTTTCAAGCAATTGAGGAGTGAAACCTATAAGTGAAAATCGCCAATGAAGTTGACAACTATTTCTTTTTAAATGTCAGAATCGATAAATTTTCCAAGTCTAACCTAACCCAACTCAAAGAACGTTTCAAAGGCAATTTTTCAGATTTACTAAAAAATTAATACCCAGATTGTACATATAGAACAGAAATTACACTATACGTAAAGGATTTTTATTTGGATTAAAAGAAAAGCCATATATTTTCTTGCCGAATTTGTCTGTCACTCTTTATACTTTATAAAGTCAAAATATGGAGAGAAAAAATTTACGCTTAAAGGGGAGTTTTAAAATTACTCCTTAAGAATAACAGTGTGGTTCGCACATTTTTGACATTTTAAGTGACACATAACGCAGAAACTTAAAACTATACGTCACTTAACAAGTTTATTCAACATCTGATAACATACGTACACAATATATTTCAACGATGCGTAGATTCTGAAATTAATCACCTTTCAGTAGCAATACAACGCAATTTTTTTTTCTCCCAAAATCCCTCTCATTGGCGTTTTGGTCTCACATAAAGATCGATACTTCTCCTTTCTCAGAATCGTCTAACACTAAAATTACGTATCCAAAAACATTTGATTTCCAGTGCGAGAATAGTTTTGAAAATACTGACGTTTCGCGCTTAGCCCTTCATCAGAGTAAATTTAGTTACGTTGTGTGTACTATGAGATATTTTGGTATTAAGTCATTATCACGCAAAAGAGAGAACTGTCCGAAGCTTACATACAGTTTTATAGTGGTTGAGTTTATTTCCAAAGGAAACAGTTGTTGCAATATAGCACTTCATTCGTTTGTTCAAAGGCGGATCATCTATTGCCGAGTTGGTTGTGCTCCCTGACAAACATGAGGGTCGTTATGGCGGCTGCAACATTGATCTAGATATATCTCCGTCCTTCGCACTCAGCCACTGACTGCAAGTAAGGAATGATTAGCCCCGGTCTTTTTCAGTTCGATTAAAATCTACATTAATCCGTGCAGAACTAAGTTTAAAAAATGCATGGTCGACACACGTAGATTCGCATTCATGCTATAGCGTTTAATCGCATTGTGTATAAGTGTCATCTGCACGGAGGTTTTTTTTTTTCAAGGAATAATTAGAAACCGGAAATTAAGGTCACGCGCGATTTGCCGCAGACTTGAAAAACAACTCATAATATTTAAACAGGACGTAGTTTTGAAGATAAAGGAGACTTGTCCAAGCTTGTTTCGTGCTGAAAAGCAATCTATTTGAATACCTTATTACTAATGAAGATCTTATTTTTCCTGTTGATGTCTTCGCCTGAGTCAGAAAGTCATTTCGACTATAGATGGCTACCCCGAAGCAGTTCTCCCAAGGAGTTGGTATTTGTTGCAGGTTTATCCTATTTGAGGGTTTGGGCAGGACTAAAAAAAATATTTGATAGCTTTGGGAAACTGTTATAAAAAATTATATCTACTGGAATGCACCCGGGTGGTGTTTGTGCTGTTAGTGCGCTGCCTCTTACTGAAGTCTGAAGACGAAAGTTTAGCCAGATTACTTAGGCAAGGTAAGCAAAGCAAAAAGGTGGTGAACTGCCGACTTTAAATTTAGGAACGAAAAACTGACGTTTCCATAGGCGTAGGAGCCGGGGGTCGGGGGCTGCAGCTCCCCCAGTTGTCAGGGGAAAATCAGTCAAGTCAGGCAACAGCGACCTCAGATTTGACCAACTGGCTTATTTCATTCTAGCTCGCTATTAATGGGTTATAGCAAGTTATAAACCAACCATATAGCCATAACAACACATATATAAAGATTTATAGTATGCCATATTGTGCAAGTTGTGTTGTATGAACTATTGTGCATGTTGATTAGATTAGATTGTATTTCATATGATATAAAAAGTCGGGCACTTTTTGTTTCAGTCGGGCATATTTTTGTCCGCCCCTCCTGACACATTTGTGCCCCTACGCCTATGATTTCCACGGCTAATCCATTCGATCTTTCGACCTGTCGAGTACGATCGAAACCGGTCCTAGCCACGACGGTTTTGAAAATGAACCTGCGGTACAAATGTACATTCACAATAATGTACATTCATATTAAGTTCACAATCATTAACTACAGTTGAATATATTGTATAACCTTTTTCAAATTTTTTTGTTTGTTTTTTCTGCCCAATTTTCTTTTTAATTGTATTTGGTGTGTTTTCGTTTTGTTGGTTTTTTTTTGTTGTTGTTCTTTTTTTGTTTTTTTTAAATTTTATTTTTATTTTTATTTTTTTTTGTTTTAACTTTTAATCTTCCTACTCCGATTCTTAAGATATATTTATTTGTCCACTTCCTTGCTTCTCCGTTTTTAAAGCTAGATTTAAGATTAGATTAGATGGTGAGCACCTTCTATGGGTCCCGTTTGCGCTTTACCATATTTTTGCATATTATATTTTATTTATTAATTCCTTTGGACCCCCGGAAAATTTTTGAAATTTGGGTTGCCTGAAATGGCATTTCCTGCATTCTGACAACACTTTTAAAGAAAATCTAAAGTTTAAAATTGTGTCTTTAATAGCACATGTTATCACTTTTTTGAAGAAAAGTTTTGTCCAAACTGAAAAAAATGGTTGTGCATATAATTATTTTTATCGTTGTCTGAGTGACCTTTTTGTTAGTTAGTAACTGTATAACTTTCCCCCAAAACAATAATTATAAAGTGGGGTAACATTTTCATATAAAAATTTTCAAATCTGGCAATGCCAATTTCCTGCATTCTGGGGCGCTCTTGCAGGGCAAAATGCAAGTGTCTCAATGCACATTTTTAATAATCACTACCACCTTTTTCAAGAACTGTTGCCATTTTATTTCATCATAATTTTGATAGAGATAAAAATATCTCGTTATACATGTACGTCATGCAATTGCTTCAACCTAAAACAGATTACAAACAAAAACTATTAAACTAATGACCGTAAGTCAGACCGTTTCGCTCCATGTCAGAGCTCATCAGCATGCCTAGGAAACATTGAAAACACCTTGCTGATGTAGCCAGTGATTCTGACATGGACGTGCTTGGCCAATGGACAGGTTAGCCCGCATTAAGAAATGTTTTGTGCTTTCTTTGGACCAGTTCTTGAAATTTCTTTGTAGTTCATCACCAATCAAACCACCTTGCTTCACAGATTGAATATCGTGCGTAATTAAATGCTGATTATTAAGTAAGCAAACCCTTGCTGAACAAAAGCATGAAGAAATCCCCTGAAAACCATCCCTCCAGTCTGAGGAATACTTGTTTCAGTATATGTAGTTAGAAAGTATATAAAAACCTTATATGTTACATTTACTAATGTCTTGTCTTGTCGATGACTTCACAGTGACAGTATTCCTGGCATGGGAGGCTAGGGTGTACTATCACTTGCCCAAGGTGAACACCCAGACTAGTGGAGGGAAGGAGTCACCTTACTTCTCCATTGTAGGCTGGTATAAAGCAGAGCCTAACCACTGCCCAAAAAATAAGAAACATGTATGTAATAAGGAAAGTGAAACGAGATTTTTATCTGTTTAGTCATTTAAGTGTAGTGTAACATGTATTAATCTAGATGAAAAATGTTTTTCAAGTTTATTTATTTAATTATTTTAAATTAATTTTAATGATACCATAACAATCAGAAAGACTCCTCTGACTCTTCACAATGAAAGCAATGCAGTTTAATTTTTTAGTTATATTAGGAATATCACCCATTGGTACAACCCTTACATGTACCACAAAAATTGCCCTCCACAAGTCAAATGAACAAAAGACAGCAAAGATAACACACTCCCCTCCTCTTCACAATGACAAACAAGAATTTCAGACAGGGAATACAGTAACCTACTGTATGTATATAGTAGGTGCAGTGTAATATTTCATAATATTATGTTACATTATTAAGAAAAATCTGAAAATGTAATATAATACATGTACAGTATATATAATAATAAATATAAATCTGAAATATACAAAACAAAATGTATTGGGGAAACAAAAATGTGCACTGCAGATAATAATGGACTGAATCAAGCCATGTTGGCTTACTATTATCCTATTAAGACAGATATAACTTACAGTGAACAGTTATAAAACTGAAAAAATAAAGGCACTCTCCCACACTATTTTATTTAACCTTTTTAAAATGTCAAAATAATACATCTACTGTGCATTCTGCGATTTTAGTATTCATGAATCACAATTGAGACTAATTACCATAAAAATCACAATGAGATCATTGAGATGCATATCATGCATAGATTAAGCTTATTAAAGCCTTCTTACCTCAAAGCAAACAAAACACTTTCTCCTTTCTTCTTTGGATTCTTCCTGTGGCTTTGTTTTGCATAATCAGGAATAAAAATTTCAGCATTGATATCCCTGAAAACACTCGTTCCAATGCGGTTGATAAGATCAGCTCTAGCGCATAAAGCACTTGACGAAAGTCTTGCAGACATTTCATCGTAAAGCTGTCTCAAAACTTGCTTCATCCTTGCTTATTAAAGCACTGCGAACTCGTTCTTGCATGGTAGCCATGTTCAAGCAGACAAGCAATCGAGCGGGAAGAAATTTGCATGATTTGGCGTATGAAACTGCTAACCATAAATTAGTCAAAACAGGCTCAAATTAGTCAAAATGGCGTCGGAGTCTCTGCACCAATCATAACTCCCAATGGTTACGGGAAAGCGCTAATGGCCATACCGTGAATCACCTTGAGCCGCGCGATATTAAGGTAATGTTAGCGGTTTTGGTATTTGATCTTACTTAAGATCGCTTGGGGATCGTTGTTTGCGCACATCATGTAAATTAGGCCTAGAACCAAATCATGTTTTGCGGGAAAAGTAAAATGGCGGGTGATTTAAAATGCGATCATTTCAATTATTTTGACGTTCAAATCACACCAAATTCCGGCTATGTTTTATCTTCGTGAACGAGCTGAGCAAGTTCTCAGAGAGTTCGAGACACACACCACTTGCAAGTATTCTTGCTACAAGTCCAGATCATCCTTTGGCAAAACAGGTAAGATAGCCACCACAGCGCTCGAGCGAGTTGTTAGGGCTCACGCTGTGGCACTGGCTAATTTATGAATTATTAACACTTTAATACCAACATTACTTCAAAAAAAACTTACTCGTGCAGATTTAAAAAAACAGAAACATCGCATCCACTGGGGGAGATGGCAAAACTACCAATGGCAATGCAGGACTGAGATTTGATGGCGTCCCTTTCATTAATATATTGGATACAAAGTGGCTTGACTGCCCAAACACGGTGTAGACAGACACAATTACAGGAAGAAAAAGACGCCGAATAAAACAGTGAGTACAGTTCTGTGAAACACTTTACTAGACGTTTTATTGCCGATTTTTTGTGTTCGTATCTTCTGTTTATTTGTATTAACTCTCCGTAGACTTCCGAGAAGCCCCCCCCCCCCCCAAAAAAAAAAGCCCCCCCCCCTAAATTAAGCAAACCCTCGCGTCTCAAACACAAAATTAAATCCTATTAAAAAACCCACAGGTTTATGTATAAATGCATGTGTAAAGCACATATAATATACTTATTTTGAAACGAAAAATTCCCTCCAATTGTGAGGTATCATCGGTTACAATATATGAAGCTTAATTAATAACCATCTAATAAAACCATCCCACATGCGGGATGTTAAACTTGAACACATAAAACTAAAAATCCTAGGACGGGTGTTGTGGTCGGGGTCTGAGAGGAGGCACATTTTTCCGGAGGGTTGTGGTTAGGTTTAGGGTTTCCGGGGGGCGTGATTACCGGGGTGGTATGGGGGTGAGGTTTCGTTTTAAAAGTTTGTTCCAATCAGATGGTGGTTTTAATAGTGGTTAAGCTTCATAATTTGAAGGAAATGATAGCTCCAATTGTACACCAAAATAACACGCCCCTGCCTCCCCCCCCCCCCCCCCCCCCCCCCCCAAAAAAAAAGCCCTCACTAAGGCATAACGTTCCAAGAATTTTCTTATTCCGTAGGTTCCACACGTTACAGAAAGAAACACATGTGTACGACAGCTATAGCTAACAAGGCCTTTGCTTAATTCTCAGATTGATAGCGATTCCAGAAAAAGACGCGACGTTGCTGCACTGAAGCTGAAAAAAGCTTTGGAAGAAAATACATGTTGTTATAATACATATAAAATACATAATGTTGGAGAACAGAGGATTTACATACATTTGCTTAGTGTCACAGAACATACCCACTCACTTGGCGAGGTAAAGGTTTACGTATGTTTACTTTATTGCGTTATTTGCAAATTCCAAACAACATTTTAAGAGCAGAAAAAAGAGACGCATTGGTTTAATTTTTAGATGGGTGGGGTCGTGAAAGAGGTTTGCCCGATTTCTTTTTCAATTAATTCTGTCTAAATTGCCAGAATGATATTTTACGTATTCAGGCGCCAAAGAACAGGAGATATATAATGTACTGTAGCCTAGTGTAAATAATGCCGGAATTTTATGATTTCTCAAATATTTTGGGGGTATCACCTCCACACTCGAGTAGCGAGACACCTGATAGTAACACTCTTTTACTGCAAAGCAGTGAAGTTATAACAAAAATCTAATTTCTTACAGGCAACAGGAATATCCCAACCAGTCGACCGAGAGAATAGTGCAGAAAATTAGTACGGACCCACGCAGGCCGTACGGACCCACGCAGGCCCTAGCAGCTGGCCAACAGGCAGCAGCTGAACTAGCAGACCCCCCACATGACTGTGCAACAGCAGGGGGCACAAATACAGACCCCCAACGTCTGTATGGCAAAGTTGCACAGTACAGACCCGCACAAGGAACAGCAGTTAGTAAGCAGGCAACAGTGCAAGGAACCCGCAAGAGCAGCACCTGCGGACCAGCAACGTCTCACAGCAGGACGCACTGCCAGGGCCACCCACTGCCAGAATTCCGAGCAGCGAGGAGGCCGAGAGAGGGAAAGGGAGGGAGGGAAGCGACCCGTAAGAGAGCTGAAACTCAACTAAACCCAAGGCTAAGTCGGTCAGGGACAGACCACAGGCTAGAGGGTAACCGGAAATGCCCGAACCCCAGAAGTAAGGTACTGAAATCAACACAAACACTTTGCCTGGTGTTAATTATTTTTATTACATAAATCCGTTATATTGTCAATTCTCATTAATTAAAGAGGAGAAAGTGACTAAGCAAATAGCAGATGTGTATATGGGACTGTGAACTCATATTTAGTATCACTATCCTCATCACAAAATGTTTTCTAATTTTGGGTAGAAAGACTGCACACTGCAGCTTCCATAAATTAGTATTTAATTTTTAGTATTTCTCACTTATTTTATTTTATTATACATATTTTCTATCATAATAAGTTAATAACAATAATAATAATAATATAAATAATAATAATAATATAAATAATAATAATGGTAATAATAATAATAATTAATAATAAATAGTAGTAATAATAATAATAATAATAATAGTAATAATAATAATAATAATAATATAAATAATAATAATAGTAATAATAATAATAATATAAATTAATAATAGTAATAATAATAATAATAGTAATAATAATAATAATAATAATATTAAATAATAATAGTAATAATAATAATAATAATAATAATAGTAATAATTAATAATAATATAAATAATAAATATAAATAATAATAATAATAACTATAATAGTAATAATAATAATAATAATAATATAAATAATAATAATAGTAATAATAATAATATAAATAATAATAATAATAGTAATAATAATAACAGAAGCTTTAATGAAAACTCACTAAGTAATACAGTACTACAATAATAACAAGCAGATCACAATACATAATACATTACAAAACAGAAAAATATGAGTTTGATAAAGGTGAACGGACGGGACACGAGGTCCCAAGGACTCCCAACTAGGCAAATTACCGCAAGTAAAATAAATTATAAAGAAACCCAAATAAGCACACGATTTAAAGTAACTTACCCACATTTATGTCAAAACGTTTGTTTAGTACTCTAGCTGTAGAAGTCTAATAGAGTTTATATAGGTAGGAGATGTTTCCATTTCGGACGTGTCCGTTTTTATACTGACCTCGTCCATGCTTCGTCGACTGTATTCGCGTGATGCTAACACAGATACTAGTAATAAACCCGCTGACAATGTCATGCGACCGCTGGCTCAAGGGTGATTCACGGTATGGCCATTAGCGCTTTCCATGGTTACGCTCATAACCAATCAGAAATACTGTATTAACATTACCCCCTGGAGAAACTCGTCAAAATGGCCGAACTTAGTCAACTTTAGTCAAAATTCCTCGGGATCTAAGGACTTCCTGTGTCAAGCCTGCGCTCAGGTTGCCTGCTTTCCCCCAGGTCCCTTGGCAGTATTTTCGAGCTGCTGGATATTGCGAAACAGCGAAGAACGGATATTACTTCCCGGATATTACTTCCTTTGAATTTTTTCACTTCGTCGCGCGAACTAACTTGACGTAGTTTAAATCCGCCCCTGACATTGTGCTTTCAAAAAGCTCTAAATTTTAGTATATAAATCAATAATTACGGCTGCCAACACCCCTCACCTTCAAAGTATACACTATCCGATACGATTTAGCATGGTTGCCTGCTTGTAACAAAAAATGCCATCAACGGTTGTTTTTTGAGACACTTTTATCGAGGTTGGGCCGGCCGTCTAACAGCGGAATACTGGAGCAGCGGAACACAAATAGGGAAGATTTATAGGGCAGCCAAGAGACTTGACGAAAAAGTGAAATCGAGAGAGCAATCCAAATAGGAGTTTCACTTTCAACTTTCGATTATTTATACCTTCCCACGAACAACGCGAGTACTTCTCGAATACCTAGCGATTCTTTCTCTGGCGGTGTTTATTATCAGATTTCGTTTCAAATTTTCCGTCTCAGCTATTATCTGGTTCGTTATGCAGTTAGTCGTACACAGGAAGTTGCATACACTGCTGTATTAATCGAGGAAAAGGCGTTTAGTAAAAACACGGAACAGCGGAACACAAATAGGGAAGATTTATAGGGCAGCCAAGAGACTTGACGCAAAAGAGAAATCGAGAGAGCAAATCCAAATACGAGTTTCACTTTCACTTTCAATTATTTATACCTTCCCACGAACAACGCGAGTACTCTCTCGAATACCTGGCGATCTTCTCGACTATCTGGCGATAGCTGTCGACTATGACGTAGAGAGGCCCTATAGCCGACATTATGGCTACCGCAGACTTGGTCAGCGGTAGTCACAATGATACGCTGACTGAGACTATAAAGTGAGTCAACGGCAATAAACAACATATCGACACCCAAACGCGAAGGTAAGCACATGAACTAAATCCAAAGTCATACAAACAATTGTAACTCGTCGTCAAGAGAAATGTTGGTGAAATTTTTCGTTTTGGTTGCTTTTCTTCAAGCAGTAAAGTCAGGTAAATAATAAATGTGAATGTATATTGGCCAGGTGAAGCATGTAGTATATAATACACATGCATATTTAGCTTTTACACTCGATTTTAAACCGTGATATTCACACTCCTTTTTATACGTCCTGTCCGTTCTTTAACTTCAACAAGACAGTACATACAATGTTTTGTGAGATAATTTAAATAATTATAGTCACCGCGTTCGTTCCGTGATAAGCAGCAAAACAATTATGACATGCATAACTGATATCGTTTTCATGCAGTAGACAGATAGAAAATGATATATATCTCAATGTTGCGCGTTAAGTATTTAACAAAAACTAATATTCTGTAACACTGGTGAGAAGTCAATTTCCTGTTTCTTTGTAATATTATTTCGAACAATGCACTGTTATTTTCAGGGAGTAATTTTAATATCTTTTTATTCTTGTCATTCTGACATATAGTCTGTAGTTTTTGCTGTAATATTTAATTTTTAAAGGTCGAAATTCTGATGCAACCAAAATTTATGTTTTTTGAAATGGCGTACGCTTCAAATGAACACTTGAAGTCTGAGACTTCTTTTGAAACCAGTTTCCTATCAGTAACGACTTTATGTTATATAAAAAAACGTAGAAGAGTAAATGAGCTTCAACATAAGATAGTTTTCAAGCAATTGAGGAGTGAAACCTATAAGTGAAAATCGCCAATGAAGTTGACAACTATTTCTTTTAAATGTCAGAATCGATAAATTTTCCAAGTCTACCTAACCCAACTCAAAGAACGTTTTCTCAAAGGCAATTTTTCAGATTTACTAAAAAATTAATACCCAGATTGACATATAGAACAGAATTACACTATACGTAAAGGATTTTTATTTGGATTAAAAGAAAAGCCATATATTTTCTTGCCGAATTTGTCTGTCACTCTTTATACTTTATAAAGTCAAAATATGGAGAGAAAAAATTTACGCTTAAAGGGGGAGTTAAAATTACTCCTTAAGAATAACAGTGTGGTTCGCACATTTTTGACATTTTAAGTGACACATAACGCAGAAACTTAAACTATACGTCACTTAAAAGTTTATTCAACATCTGATAACATACGTACACAATATATTTCAACGATGCGTAGTTCTGAAATTATCACCTTTCAGTAGCAATACAACGCAATTTTTTCTCCCAAAATCCCTCTCATTGGCGTTTTGGTCTCACATAAAGATCGATACTTCTCCTTTCTCAGAATCGTCTAACTTCTAAAATTACGTATCCAAAACATTTGATTTCCAGTGCGAGAATAGTTTTGAAAATACTGACGTTTCGCGCTTAGCCCTTCATCAGAGTAAATTTAGTTACGTTGTGTGTACTATGAGATATTTTGGTATTAAGTCATTATCACGGCAAAAGAGAACTGTCCGAAGCTTACATACAGTTTTATAGTGTTGAGTTATTTCCAAAGGAAACAGTTGTGCAATATAGCACTTCATTCGTTTGTTCAAAGGCGGATCATCTATTGCCGAGTTGGTTGTGCTCCCTGACAAACATGAGGGACGTTATGGCGGCTGCAACATTGATCTAGATATATCTCCGTCCTTCGCAACTCAGCCACTGACTGCAAGTAAGGAATGATTAGCCCCCGGTCTTTTTCAGTTCGATTAAAATCTACATTATCCGTGCAGAACTAGTTTAAAAAATGCATGGTCGACACACGTAGATTCGCATTCATGCTATAGCGTTAATCGCATTGTGTATAAGTGTCATCTGCACGGAGTTTTTTTTTCCAGGAATAATTAGAAACCGGAAATTAAGGTCACGCGCGTTTGCCGCAGACTTGAAAAACAACTCATAATATGTAAACAGGACGTAGTTTTGAAGATAAAGGAGACTTGTCCAAGCTTGTTTCGTGCTGAAAAGCAATCTATTTGAATACCTTATTACTAATGAAGATCTTATTTTTCCTGTTGACGTCTTCGCCTGAGTCAGGAAGTCATTTCGAATTTTGGACTATAGATGGCTACCCCGAAACAGTTCTCCCAAGGAGTTGGTATTTGTTGCAGGTTTATCCTATTTGAGGGCAGGGACTAATTTCAAAATATTGCTTGATAGCTTTGGGAAACTGTTATAAAAATACAATTTATCTACTGGAATGCACCCGGGTGGTGTGTTGTGCTGTTAGTGCGCTGCCTCTTACTGAAGTCTGAAGACGAAAGTTTAGCCAGATTACTTAGGCAAGGTAAGCAAAGCAAAAAGGTGGTGAACTGCCGACTTTAAATTTAGGAACGAAAAACTGACGTTTCCATAGGCGTACGAGCCGGGGGTCGGGGGCTGCAGCTCCCCCAGTTGTCAGGGAAAATCAGTCAAGTCAGGCAACAGCGACCTCAGATTTGACCAACTGGCTTATTTCATTCTAGCTCGCTATTAATGGGTTATAGCAAGTTATAAACCAACCATATAGCCATAACAACACATATATAGATTTATAGTATGCCATATTGTGCAAGTTGTGTTGTATGAACTATTGTGCATGTTGATTAGATTAGATTGTATTTCATATGATATAAAAAGTCGGGCACTTTTTGTTTCAGTCGGGCATATTTTTGTCCGCCCCTCCTACACATTTGTGCCCCTACGCCTATGATTTCCACGGCTAATCCATCGATCTTTCGACCTGTCGAGTACGATCGAAACCGGTCCTAGCCACGACGGTTTTGAAAATGAACCTGCGGTACAAATGTACATTCACAATAATGTACATTCATATTAAGTTCACAATCATTAACTACAGTTGAATATATTGTATAACCTTTTTCAAATTTTTTTGTTTGTTTTTTCTGCCCAATTTTCTTTTTAATTGTATTTGGTGTGTTTTCGTTTTGTTGGTTTTTTTTTGTTGTTGTTCTTTTTTTGTTTTTTTTAAATTTATTTTATTTTTATTTTTTTTGTTTTACTTTTAATCTTCCTACTCCGATTCTTAAGATATATTTATTTGTCCACTTCCTTGCTTCTCCGTTTTTAAAGCTAGATTTAAGATTAGATGGTGAGCACCTTCTATGGGTCCCGTTTGCGCTTTACCATATTTTTGCATATTATATTTTATTTATAATTCCTTTGGACCCCCGGAAAATTTTTGAAATTTGGGTGCCTGAAATGGCATTTCCTGCATTCTGACAACACTTTTAAAGAAAATCTAAAGTTTAAAATTGTGTCTTTAATAGCACATGTTATCACTTTTTTGAAGAAAAGTTTTGTCCAAACTGAAAAAATGGTTGTGCATATAATTATTTTTATCGTTGTCTGAGTGACCTTTTTGTTAGTTAGTAACTGTATAACTTTCCCCCAAAACAATAATTATAAATGGGGTAACATTTTCATATAAAAATTTTCAAATCTGGCAATGCCATTTCCTGCATTCTGGGGCGCTCTTGCAGGGCAAAATGCAAGTGTCTCAATGCACATTTTTAATAATCACTACCACCTTTTTCAAGAACTGTTGCCATTTTATTTCATCATAATTTGATAGAGATAAAAATATCTCGTTATACATGTACGTCATGCAATTGCTTCAACCTAAAACAGATTACAAACAAAAACTATTAAACTAATGACCGTAAGTCAGACCGTTTCGCTCCATGTCAGAGCTCATCAGCATGCCTAGGAAACATTGAAAACACCTTGCTGATGTAGCCAGTGATTCTGACATGGACGGCTTGGCCAATGGACAGGTTAGCCCGCATTAAGAAATGTTTTGTGCTTTCTTTGGACCAGTTCTTGAAATTTCTTTGTAGTTCATCACCAATCAAACCACCTTGCTTCACAGATTGAATATCGTGCGTAATTAAATGCTGATTATTAAGTAAGCAAACCCTTGCTGAACAAAAGCATGAAGAAATCCCCTGAAAACCATCCCTCCAGTCTGAGGAATACTTGTTCAGTATATGTAGTTAGAAAGTATATAAAAACCTTATATGTTACATTTACTAATGTCTTGTCTTGTCGATGACTTCACAGTGACAGTATCCCTGGCATGGGAGGCTAGGGTGTACTATCACTTGCCCAAGGTGAACACCCAGACTAGTGGAGGGAAGGAGTCACCTTACTTCTCCATTGTAGGCTGGTATAAGCAGAGCCTAACCACTGCCCAAATAATAAGAAACATGTATGTAATAAGGAAAGTGAAACAGATTTTTATCTGTTTAGTCATTAAGTGTAGTGTAACATGTATTAATCTAGATGAAAATGTTTTTCAAGTTTATTTATTTAATTATTTTAAATTAATTTTAATGATACCATAACAATCAGAAAGACTCCTCTGCTCTTCACAATGAAAGCAATGCAGTTTAATTTTTTAGTTATATTAGGAATATCACCCATTGGTACAACCCTTACATGTACCACAAAAATTGCCCTCCACAAGTCAAATGAACAAAAGACAGCAAAGATAACACACTCCCCTCCTCTTCACAATGACAAACAAGAATTTCAGACAGGGAATACAGTAACCTACTGTATGTATATAGTAGGTGCAGTGTAATATTTCATAATATTATGTTACATTATTAAGAAAAATCTGAAATGTAATATAATACATGTACAGTATATATAATAATAAATATAAATCTGAAATATACAAAACAAAATGTATTGGGGAAACAAAAATGTGCACTGCAGATAATAATGGACTGAATCAAGCCATGTTGGCTTACTATTATCCTATTAAGACAGATATAACTTACAGTGAACAGTTATAAACTGAAAAAATAAAGGCACTCTCCCACACTATTTTATTTAACCTTTTTAAAATGTCAAAATATACATCTACTGTGCATTCTGCGATTTTAGTATTCATGAATCACAATTGAGACTAATTACCATAAAAATCACAATGAGATCATTGAGATGCATATCATGCATAGATTAAGCTTATTAAAGCCTTCTTACCTCAAAGCAAACAAAACACTTTCTCCTTTCTTCTTTGGATTCTTCCTGTGGCTTTGTTTTGCATAATCAGGAATAAAAATTTCAGCATTGATATCCCTGAAAACACTCGTTCCAATGCGGTTGATAAGATCAGCTCTAGCGCATAAAGCACTTGACGAAAGTCTTGCAGACATTTCATCGTAAAGCTGTCTCAAACTTGCTTCATCCTTGCTTATTAAAGCACTGCGAACTCGTTCTTGCATGGTAGCCATGTTCAAGCAGACAAGCAATCGAGCGGGAAGAAATTTGCATGATTTGCGTATGAAACTGCTAACCATAAATTAGTCAAAACAGGCTCAAATTAGTCAAAATGGCGTCGGAGTCTCTGCACCAATCATAACTCCCAATGGTTACGGGAAAGCGCTAATGGCCATACCGTGAATCACCTTGAGCCCGCGATATTAAGGTAATGTTAGCGGTTTTGGTATTTGATCTTACTTAAGATCGCCTTGGGGATCGTTGTTTGCGCACATCATGTAAATTAGGCCTAGAACCAAATCATGTTTTGCGGGAAAAGTAAAATGGCGGGTGATTTAAAATGCGATCATTTCAATTATTTTGACGTTCAAATCACACCAAATTCCGGCTATGTTTTATCTTGTGAACGAGCTGAGCAAGTTCTCAGAGAGTTCGAGACACACACCACTTGCAAGTATTCTTGCTACAAGTCCAGATCATCCTTTGGCAAAACAGGTAAGATAGCCACCACAGCGCTCGAGCGAGTTGTTAGGGCTCACGCTGTGGCACTGGCTAATTTATGAATTATTAACACTTTAATACCAACATTACTTCAAAAAAACTTACTCGTGCAGATTTAAAAAAACAGAAACATCGCATCCACTGGGGAGATGGCAAAACTACCAATGGCAATGCAGGACTGAGATTTGATGGCGTCCCTTTCATTAATATATTGGATACAAAGTGGCTTGACTGCCAAACACGGTGTAGACAGACACAATTACAGGAAGAAAAAGACGCCGAATAAAACAGTGAGTACAGTTCTGTGAACACTTTACTAGACGTTTTATTGCCGATTTTTTGTGTTCGTATCTTCTGTTTATTTGTATTAACTCTCCGTAGACTTCCGAGAAGCCCCCCCCCCCCCCCCCCCCCAAAAAAAAGCCCCCCCCCTAAATTAAGCAAACCCTCGCGTCTCAAACACAAAATTAAATCCTATTAAAAAACCCACAGGTTTATGTATATATGCATGTGTAAAGCACATATAATATACTTATTTTGAAACGAAAAATTCCCTCCAATTGTGAGGTATCATCGGTTACAAAATATGAAGCTTAATTAATAACCATCTAATAAAACCATCCCACATGCGGGATGTTAAACTTGAACACATAAAACTAAAAATCCTAGACGGGTGTTGTGGTCGGGGTCTGAGAGGAGGCACATTTTTCCGGAGGGTTGTGGTTAGGTTTAGGGTTTCCGGGGGGCGTGATTACCGGGGGTGGTATGGGGGTGAGGTTTCGTTTTAAAAGGTTGTCCAATCAGATGGTGGTTTTAATAGTGGTTAAGCTTCATAATTTGAAGGAAATGATAGCTCCAATTGTACACCAAAATAACACGCCCCTGCCTCCCCCCCTCCCCCCCCCCCCCCCCAAAAAAAAAAAGCCCTCACTAAGGCATAACGTTCCAAGAATTTTCTATTCCGGTAGGTTCACACGTTACAGAAAGAAACACATGTGTACGACAGCTATAGCTAACAAGGCCTTTGCTTAATTCTCAGATTGATAGCGATTCCAGAAAAAGACGCGACGTTGCTGCACTGAAGCTGAAAAAAGCTTTGGAAGAAAATACATGTTGTTATAATACATATAAAATACATAATGTTGGAGAACAGAGGATTTACATACATTTGCTTAGTGTCACAGAACATACCCACTCACTTGGCGAGGTAAAGGTTTACGTATGTTTACTTTATTGCGTTATTTGCAAATTCCAAACAACATTTTAAGAGCAGAAAAAAGAGACGCATTGGTTTAATTTTTAGATGGGTGGGGTCGTGAAAGAGGTTTGCCCGATTTCTTTTTCAATTAATTCTGTCTAAATTGCCAGAATGATATTTTACGTATTCAGGCGCCAAAGAACAGGAGATATATAATGTACTGTAGCCTAGTGTAAATAATGCCGGAATTTTATGATTTCTCAAATATTTTGGGGGTATCACCTCCACACTCGAGTAGCGAGACACCTGATAGTAACACTCTTTTACTGCAAAGCAGTGAAGTTATAACAAAAATCTAATTTCTTACAGGCAACAGGAATATCCCAACCAGTCGACGAGAGAATAGTGCAGAAAATTAGTACGGACCCACGCAGGCCGTACGGACCCACGCAGGCCCTAGCAGCTGGCCAACAGGCAGCAGCTGAACTAGCAGACCCCCCACATGACTGTGCAACAGCAGGGGGCACAAATACAGACCCCCAACGTCTGTATGGCAAAGTTGCACAGTACAGACCCGCACAAGGAACAGCAGTTAGTAAGCAGGCAACAGTGCAAGGACCCGCAAGAGCAGCACCTGCGGACCAGCAACGTCTCACAGCAGGACGCACTGCCAGGGCCACCCACTGCCAGAATTCCGAGCAGCGAGGAGGCCGAGAGAGGGAAAGGGAGGGAGGGAAGCGACCCGTAAGAGAGCTGAAACTCAACTAAACCCAAGGCTAAGTCGGTCAGGGACAGACCACAGGCTAGAGGGTAACCGGAAATGCCCGAACCCCAGAAGTAAGGTACTGAAATCAACACAAACACTTTGCCTGGTGTTAATTATTTTTATTACATAAATCCGTTATATTGTCAATTCTCATTAATTAAAGAGGAGAAAGTGACTAAGCAAATAGCAGATGTGTATATGGGACTGTGAACTCATATTTAGTATCACTATCCTCATCACAAAATGTTTCTAATTTTGGGTAGAAAGACTGCACACTGCAGCTTCCATAAATTAGTATTTAATTTTTAGTATTTCTCACTTATTTTATTTTATTATACATATTTTCTATCATAATAAGTTAATAACAATAATAATAATAATATAAATAATAATAATAATATAAATAATAATAATGGTAATAATAATAATAATAATAATAATAGTAGTAATAATAATAATAATAATAATAGTAATAATAATAATAATAATAATATAAATAATAATAATAGTAATAATAATAATAATATAAATAATAATAGTAATAATAATAATAATAGTAATAATAATAATAATAATAATAATATAAATAATAATAGTAATAATAATAATAATAATAATAATAGTAATAATAATAATAATATAAATAATAATATAAATAATAATAATAATAATATAATAGTAATAATAATAATAATATAAATAATAATAATAGTAATAATAATAATATAAATAATAATAATAATAGTAATAATAATAACAGAAGCTTTAATGAAACTCACTAAGTAATACAGTACTACAATAATAACAGCAGATCACAATACATAATACATTACAAACAGAAAAATATGAGTTTGATAAAGGTGAACGGACGGACACGAGGTCCCAAGGACTCCCAACTAGGCAAATTACCGCAAATAAAATAAATTATAAAGAAACCCAAATAAGCCACGATTTAAAGTAACTTACCCACATTTATGTCAAAACGTTTGTTTAGTACTTAGCTGTAGAAGTCTAATAGAGTTTATATAGGTAGGAGATGTTTCCATTTCGGACGTGTCCGTTTTTATACTGACCTCGTCCATGCTTCGTCGACTGTATTCGCGTGATGCTAACACAGATACTAGTAATAAACCCGCTGACAATGTCATGCGACCGCTGGCTCAAGGTGATTCACGGTATGGCCATTAGCGCTTTCCATGGTTACGCTCATAACCAATCAGAAATACTGTATTAACATTACCCCCTGGAGAAACTCGTCAAAATGGCCGAACTTAGTCAACTTTAGTCAAAATTCCTCGGGATCTAAGGACTTCCTGTGTCAAGCCTGCGCTCAGGTTGCCTGCTTTCCCCAGGTCCCTTGGCAGTATTTTCGAGCTCTGGATATTGCGAAACAGCGAAGAACGGATATTACTTCCCGGATATTACTTCCTTTGAATTTTTTCACTTCGTCGCGCGACTAACTTGACGTAGTTTAAATCCGCCCCTGACATTGTGCTTTCAAAAAGCTCTAAATTTTAGTATATAAATCAATAATTACGGCTGCCAACACCCCTCACCTTCAAAGTATACACTATCCGATACGATTTAGCATGGTTGCCTGCTTGTAACAAAAAATGCCATCAACGGTGTTTTTGAGACACTTTTATCGAGGTTGGCCGGCCGTCTAACAGCGGAATACTGGAGCAGCGGAACACAAATAGGGAAGATTTATAGGGCAGCCAAGAGACTTGACGAAAAAGTGAAATCGAGAGAGCAATCCAAATAGGAGTTTCACTTTCACTTTCGATTATTTATACCTTCCCACGAACAACGCGAGTACTTCTCGAATACCTAGCGATCTTCTCTGGCGGTGTTTATTATCAGATTTCGTTTCAAATTTCCGTCTCAGCTATTATCTGGTTCGTTATGCAGTTAGTCGTACACAGGAAGTTGCATACACTGCTGTATTAATCGAGGAAAGGCGTTTAGTAAAACACGGAACAGCGGAACACAAATAGGGAAGATTTATAGGGCAGCCAAGAGACTTGACGCAAAAGAGAAATCGAGAGAGCAATCCAAATACGAGTTTCACTTTCACTTTCAATTATTTATACCTTCCCACGAACAACGCGAGTACTTCTCGAATACCTGGCGATCTTCTCGACTATCTGGCGATAGCTGTCGACTATGACGTAGAGAGGCCCTATAGCCGACATTATGGCTACCGCAGACTTGGTCAGCGGTAGTCACAATGATACGCTGACTGAGACTATAAAGTGAGTCAACGGCAATAAACAACATATCGACACCAAACGCGAAGGTAAGCACATGAACTAAATCAAAGTCATACAACAATTTAACTCGTCGTCAAGAGAAATGTTGGTGAAATTTTTCGTTTTGGTTGCTTTTCTTCAAGCAGTAAAGTCAGGTAAATAATAAATGTGAATGTATATTGGCCAGGTGAAGCATGTAGTATATAATACACATGCATATTTAGCTTTTACACTCGATTTTAAACCGTGATATTCACACTCCTTTTTATACGTCCTGTCCGTTCTTTAACTTCAACAAGACAGTACATACAATGTTTTGTGAGATAATTTAAATAATTATAGTCACCGCGTTCGTTCCGTGATAAGCAGCAAAACAATTATGACATGCATAACTGATATCGTTTTCATGCAGTAGACAGATAGAAAATGATATATATCTCAATGTTGCGCGTTAAGTATTTAACAAAAACTAATATTCTGTAACACTGGTGAGAAGTCAATTTCCTGTTTCTTTGTAATATTATTTCGAACAATGCACTGTTATTTTCAGGGAGTAATTTTAATATCTTTTTATTCTTGTCATTCTGACATATAGTCTGTAGTTTTTGCTGTAATATTTAATTTTTAAAGGTCGAAATTCTGATGCAACCAAAATTTATGGTTTTTGAAATGGCGTACGCTTCAAAATGAACACTTGAAGTCTGAGACTTCTTTTGAAACCAGTTTCCTATCAGTAACGACTTTATGTTATATAAAAAAACGTAGAAGAGTAAATGAGCTTCAACATAAGATAGTTTTCAAGCAATTGAGGAGTGAAACCTATAAGTGAAAATCGCCAATGAAGTTGACAACTATTTCTTTTAAATGTCAGAATCGATAAATTTTCCAAGTCTACCTAACCCAACTCAAAGAACGTTTTCTCAAAGGCAATTTTTCAGATTTACTAAAAAATTAATACCCAGATTGACATATAGAACAGAATTACACTATACGTAAAGGATTTTTATTTGGATTAAAAGAAAAGCCATATATTTTCTTGCCGAATTTGTCTGTCACTCTTTATACTTTATAAAGTCAAAATATGGAGAGAAAAAATTTACGCTTAAAGGGGGAGTTAAAATTACTCCTTAAGAATAACAGTGTGGTTCGCACATTTTGACATTTTAAGTGACACATAACGCAGAAACTTAAACTATACGTCACTTAAAAGTTTATTCAACATCTGATAACATACGTACACAATATATTTCAACGATGCGTAGTTCTGAAATTATCACCTTTCAGTAGCAATACAACGCAATTTTTTCTCCCAAAATCCCTCTCATTGGCGTTTTGGTCTCACATAAAGATCGATACTTCTCCTTTCTCAGAATCGTCTAACTTCTAAAATTACGTATCCAAAACATTTGATTTCCAGTGCGAGAATAGTTTTGAAAATACTGACGTTTCGCGCTTAGCCCTTCATCAGAGTAAATTTAGTTACGTTGTGTGTACTATGAGATATTTTGGTATTAAGTCATTATCACGGCAAAAGAGAACTGTCCGAAGCTTACATACAGTTTTATAGTGTTGAGTTATTTCCAAAGGAAACAGTTGTGCAATATAGCACTTCATTCGTTTGTTCAAAGGCGGATCATCTATTGCCGAGTTGGTTGTGCTCCCTGACAAACATGAGGGACGTTATGGCGGCTGCAACATTGATCTACACTGTAAATTTCAGGGGGTAAAAAATACCCCAAAATGTGGGGGTAAAATGTTTTCCACAGAACGCCCCGTTTTTGGGGGGTAAAATTTCAATCAATTTGAAAAGGGGTAATTTTTACCTCCGGAATGTGGGGTGAAAATTAAGGGTAAAAATAAAGGGGTAAAAATTGAGTAGCCTCAGTCCTCTATTTCTTATGCTTTTTTATGAGCCTTAACCTTCCCAATGGGTCACCCATCCAAGTACTAACCCTAACCTCCCGGGCTTAACTTACCATGCATTAGTTTGCTTACCTTACCACTGCGCCAACGTGCCACTTCATATTTATTATTGAAATTTACGATATATAACCGAGTTTTTTCTTTAATATTACATTGTTAAGTTCATATTTTCTTTACTTTTCTTAACACGTTTATTTTATAACGTTTCACGACATTTGTGATGGGTTTGGAAGGGTTTCATTAAAAAAACCCATTTGTGTTGACTAGTTGTGACAGATCAAAAACATTTACATTAATTTTGCCACATAGAACTAATGTTATGAGTTAATAGCCGGTCAGTTTCCGTATCATACGATGAAGAAACAAAATATTTATTTCGATAACAGTTTATAAAACACTGTTGTAGGCCAAAAATATGTACAAACATTTGTTTACCTATACGAATTTCCAGCAAAATGGGAAAAGAAACTAAATCGTTGCAACGTTAAGAACTAGATTCAAAGTCAGTTCAGCCCATTTTAATCTTGTCTCCTCAGCTTTGATACACAGACAATGCCGAAAATATTAATAGTTTCAACTAAGTTCATGATATATATTAGCAATGAACTTTTGTCGAGTCAAAAAATAAATGAGCTAAGTTCTTTTGTTCAAACTTTTTCGCATTGTTTTTGGCACAAGAAAAGTGTAAAATCATTCAAAGTAATTCATTTCAATAGCAACTTAAAGACATTGTCGTAGAGCAAAAAATATAGGAAATAACACTTGTTTACGTACCCCAATTTAATCCAATATAAAACAACAACATTCAAAACCAAATCCAGAGTAATTTCATTTTTGTGAGCAGTCTTAGGTTGTGTTTAAGTCACCTTTGAGCCTTTACAACACAGACGATGTTTACAAGCTTACGGAAGTAAACTTTAGGTCGATTTCAATCTGCTAAACAATCTTCACCTTAATTTTTAACTATTATACACATTTGTGTACAAAAACTATTCAAGAAAATTAAAAAAAAATTGCCTACATACGCTTTTATATTAACGATAATTGTAGTTATGTCTTCATGTCACTCTTTCGAAAAAAAATCGCCATTTTCGAAAACATTGTCTTGCAGTTCTGGTTACCCCCAACGTAGGGGGGAGTTTTTACCCCCACTATTAGTTACCCCTTACAAGGGCCAAAATGGGGGTAGATTTTACCCCTAGATAATTTTACCCCCCTATATTTTTATCCCTTATTCAGGGGTAAATTTTACATTTTTACCCCGAGATGGATAAAAAATTTGCTCCAACAAATTACCCCCGTAAAAGGGGTAATTCTGCGCGACAAAAAGAAGAATTGCCCTTATTTAAGGGGTAATTACTACCCCTTTATCATTCACCCCCCCAAAAATAGCACTTTTACCCCCAAAATGGGGTAAATTTTGCCCCTTGAAATTTACAGTGTATCTCCGTCCTTCGCAACTCAGCCACTGACTGCAAGTAAGGAATGATTAGCCCCCGGTCTTTTTCAGTTCGATTAAAATCTACATTATCCGTGCAGAACTAGTTTAAAAAATGCATGGTCGACACACGTAGATTCGCATTCATGCTATAGCGTTAATCGCATTGTGTATAAGTGTCATCTGCACGGAGGTTTTTTTCAAGGAATAATTAGAAACCGGAAATTAAGGTCACGCGCGTTTGCCGCAGACTTGAAAAACAACTCATAATATGTAAACAGGACGTAGTTTTGAAGATAAAGGAGACTTGTCCAAGCTTGCTGAAAAGCAATCTATTTGAATACCTTATTACTAATGAAGATCTTATTTTTCCTGTTGATGTCTTCGCCTGAGTCAGAAAGTCATTTCGACTATAGATGGCTACCCCGAAGCAGTTCTCCCAAGGAGTTGGTATTTGTTGCAGGTTTATCCTATTTGAGGGCAGGGACTAATTTCAAAATATTGCTTGATAGCTTTGGGAAACTGTTATAAAAATACAATTTATCTACTGGAATGCACCCGGGTGGTGTGTTGTGCTGTTAGTGCGCTGCCTCTTACTGAAGTCTGAAGACGAAAGTTTAGCCAGATTACTTAGGCAAGGTAAGCAAAGCAAAAAGGTGGTGAACTGCCGACTTTAAATTTAGGAACGAAAAACTGACGTTTCCATAGGCGTAGGAGCCGGGGGTCGGGGGCTGCAGCTCCCCCAGTTGTCAGGGAAAATCAGTCAAGTCAGGCAACAGCGACCTCAGATTTGACCAACTGGCTTATTTCATTCTAGCTCGCTATTAATGGGTTATAGCAAGTTATAAACCAACCATATAGCCATAACAACACATATATAGATTTATAGTATGCCATATTGTGCAAGTTGTGTTGTATGAACTATTGTGCATGTTGATTAGATTAGATTGTATTTCATATGATATAAAAAGTCGGGCACTTTTTGTTTCAGTCGGGCATATTTTTGTCCGCCCCTCCTACACATTTGTGCCCCTACGCCTATGATTTCCACGGCTAATCCATCGATCTTTCGACCTGTCGAGTACGATCGAAACCGGTCCTAGCCACGACGGTTTTGAAAATGAACCTGCGGTACAAATGTACATTCACAATAATGTACATTCATATTAAGTTCACAATCATTAACTACAGTTGAATATATTGTATAACCTTTTTCAAATTTTTTTGTTTGTTTTTTCTGCCCAATTTTCTTTTTAATTGTATTTGGTGTGTTTTCGTTTTGTTGGTTTTTTTTTGTTGTTGTTCTTTTTTTGTTTTTTTTAAATTTATTTTATTTTTATTTTTTTTGTTTTACTTTTAATCTTCCTACTCCGATTCTTAAGATATATTTATTTGTCCACTTTCCTTGCTTCTCCGTTTTTAAAGCTAGATTTAAGATTAGATGGTGAGCACCTTCTATGGGTCCCGTTTGCGCTTTACCATATTTTTGCATATTATATTTTATTTATAATTCCTTTTTTTGTCACTTCCTATTAGTCATCTTTCAATTTTAATTTTTAGCATGTATAATTAGCCTGTCTACTTCTTGTCTGTACAAATGTATGTATGTAAATATAAACTTATTTATTACCAAAATAAAGCTGTTAAAACAAAACAAAACAAAACATTCTATTTGGGGAGCAATAACATAATGATCATTCACAATTCCAACGGGACTACCATCTCCACGGGGTTATGACGTTTACTCTTGTATTCAACGACCAATTGCGGAACGAGAAGGGTTAACCCAAATTAAGGACAATTTGTTCCTTTTTTCATCACGCCTGATGTTCTTTATTTCAAAACTATGGCAAACTAGTATCAGTAGATAGCTTATTTATCTTAGATTCCTAATATTTGTATCTTGGATCATTACAATGTGTTGCTAGGGGCAACCAAGCTGTCAAAGAGACTACATGCCGTGAATGACCAACATCAAGTTGAGAAAAGGTTTCTTGTTGAAGAATAAAAGGGCTGAAGTTGTTTTAAAATAAAATATTAGTATATACAATAATGTCCAGGATGAGCATAGGATTTTGTGATATTTCAAAAACTCCAGCAGCAGCGCGAGGCCAAATTAACAGCATCAATTATTGGAATATTTGTTTTTGCAAAAAATGATATTACAAAATCTTATGCTCATCATAAGCTATTGATCTCTATATACCCTGAAAATTTCAAATAAATTAGTCAAATGTTTCTTGAGATAACCTTTCTCTAAATATAAAAAATACAATTCTGGAAAAATGCTTTTAAAGTTGATAGTCGAAAACAATGTTCAAGTTGCTGCCCAATTTGTCACTAGTCTTAATGTCACAATAATTTGACTGTTTGTCCATTAAAACCCCTCTGCTTCGTACGTCACTCCCCCAGCATCTCTTAGGGCTTCCTCGATCTCAACCAATGCGTTAAGCTGCTGACCTTGCGACGTTTTTTTTTCTCTTTCTTAGTAAAGCCTTTAAGTCAGCTTGCCTGACTCATTTTCTATCATTAACATGTAATGCAATTTGATTATGTCGTCCAGCTGGGATCGAGTAGTTTGGGAAAAGAAACTGGTACTTATTCAATACTGCACTGACTTTACTCGTTTCAGTCTCCCCCTCGGAGTTGTCATATTGAAGTATGGGATTTTAGAATTTGTTGTTTCATTGAACTGTTGATTTATTTATTTTTTCAAAATGGGGTCTTAGTTTTTGAGACAAACAAAAGAGCATAATACTGAAAACATTTATCACTGAGATGTTGTACATATCAAATATCGTAAAAACAAAACTTTATAAAGGTAAGGAAGTATATTTTCTAAAATTCTTTGTATATTTTGGCTAGGTTTTGGTCGTAGCGATGTTTTCGAAAACTTCGTCATGAGTGAAGAACATATTGAACTTGAATTAAGTGCAAAAAACCCGTAACACAGAAGTCAAAACACCAGAATAAAAGCCTTTTTAGCATATATTTGAATGTATGTACAAGTTCAGTTCCAAAGTAGGATGTTGTTTACTCTTTTTTTGAAATTATTTACTGACAAAGACTGTGGCTTGCTAACATCGTCTGTGAATAAACAGTATCACCACTGTTAAAATGAAGGCAGCTGTTTAAAAGTTTTAACGTTATTGGTTTTAAAAGTTTCAACTTTATTGGTTTTTTATCAACCTCTGAAATTATACTAAAAATATTAGTCACCTCAGTCTCAGTGATTATCGGTGTATTTACCGATAGTCACCTCGACTAAGGTGACTAATTGTTAAATAGACAGCATGTCGGTTAACATCATAGGATGTTCGCCTTTTGGTAATACTCTCCGAAGTGGGTAACTTATAAGGGGGCTTTCCATTTACACGGTTAGACCGGTCAGAACGGTTAAATGGAACACGATTCGTTTGAGACTTAGGACGGTCAGACTGGAAAATTTGGTCCTAATCTAAAGCAAATCCACTCTTGCCGGACTGACCGTCTAACCTTGTCAATTGGAAAGCGCCCTTTGTGTTGCTGTCGCACGAGATGCACTGAAGGGGAAGACTTGACATCAGTCCGTTTCTTCTTGATTTATTTTCCTTTACAAGCAGATCTCCTAAGAAAAAGATGTATAAACAAATATAAGTTATATATTTTTTGCCGAGCGCTAGCGAGGAGCACCTATGCCTTGTCCCAGACCCCTATGCCGAGCTATATACAGTGTGTGTAAAAAAAACGGAACCCTTAGAAAGTGAATTAGTATTCTTTTAAAACAACCTATTGTAGTAGTTTGAAAGCCCTATAAAAGCGCTGCGTTATAAATTAATTAATCAGCACACAAGTTAAACAAGAAGAGAAAAAGCTGTTAATTAATACTTTACCATGCATACACTTCAAGTTATCTTAATTTCCCCGTGTTTTTTACGCATCCGTGGCTCAGAGGTGTTTAGGGCTTTCAATTGTTTGAACAAAATAATTATTCGTTTACTTAGGGTTCCGTTTTTTCTATACACACTGTAGAGTCAACCATAGAGATCATAATTTAAGACTAGAGGGGGCATTGGGGCCAAAAATGCGATTAATATTGACGGCCGCCATTAGAGGGGGAACACGAGCTAAAATTCGTCTAAAACAAGCCTTTTACTAAACTTTTATAACGATTTTTAAGAAAACAAAACTTTTAGAGTTTTTGGTCTTATTACTATTATAAATTCTTACCTTAGTTCTTTATTGAGGCGTTTTTAAATTTGTTGAATTTTTCAACTCCTTGGATATAAATTGTGGCCGCCATTTTGAAGTATCCGGTGGACAATTTTTCTGCGCTGACCAAGAAATCGCAGGCGTATTTGTTCTTTGTTGCCATTTCAAGTCAAAATACGATTTTAATAGCGAGTTCTCTGAGCTTTTCTTCGTTTTTAATATGCCTTCCAATCTTGCGATCCAGCGATTTGCTGACCGACTTGGTGTTTTTCGTTGAAGCTGAAAAGGTTCGCAATCGGAGCAACGTACTGCATTTTACGAATGTGATCTTAAAGAAAATTGATTTTAACTCTTCGAGTCCTTTCTGTTCGACTGGCCTCACAGGATCGATTAAACGTTTTCTTTTACCTCAAGGCAAGTTGAGATGTTTAGTTCATACTTTTATGTTCTCAAAATGTGCTATACAGCTTCATTTCAAAGCTTTTCTCGCGAACACAAGTTGAGCGAATTACTATATTTTCAACGAAAACAGCAATTATCCCTCTTCTTTGACGAAGGATAGGAAAAAATCTAGCCGTTCGCATCATTTTCAAAATAGATTTAAGGCAGTTTATGTTTATTCATCTGTTTTCCCGCATCAAAATTATCTTTGGGAAAAATGCGCCACACGTTCAAAAATCGCTCACGATGACCCATGGTCGACGCAAGCAGAATATAGCGGGTTTGAAGACTGAGCAAAAAAAACCCACTTGTTTTGTCTACGACAACTTTGAAAGACGCTTTGACTATTATTTCTGCATATCTATTTCCAACTATGTGATTTTATCACACATGAAGCTTATTGTATAGTTCTGGGGGAACGTAATTTTCAGCCGTTGACTGTGGCGAAATTCGAGTGGCAAATAAAGCAGAAATACAAAAATATCTCAAAAACTAGACGTTCCCATCACTTTCAGACTGTGATTTTATTAATCTTTGGTTGGCAATTGAATTGCTGAGTCGGTAATTAATTCGGTAAAAAATGCACCAGGTAGATTAATTCGACTGTTTTCAATTATCGCGATGGGAATGTGTCCCGAGCGTTCAACGAACCCACGCGAAATCCACGCATTCTTAATTTCGCGCATGTGCAGACAAATTGCCCACCTGTTCTCATAGGCAAGTCTTCAAAGGGCCTGGATACTAGCTTTTCACATCTGGCGCCGTTCAATATTCCTCGCACATTTGACTGGACTCAGCATAAGAATGGCCCCTCCAGTACTTATATCATAATCTCTATGGAATCAACTAAGATCTCGATTTGTGAAAATTTCGTAAATATGTTTGGATATTTGAATGGATGTTCACGATTTATGACGTTTTGTGACGTAGGGATTTTACGGCCAATGAAAGGCTGCGGTCAGCGGTGAGCTTGTCGCCATAACGCCAATACTGTACGCCATTTGAAGAGAAAGGGTTATTTGATATACTGCCGAAACAGAGAACGTAGGAGTCTCATTATTATGACAACTTTAACCTCTGAACTGGCAATGCCATGACCAGTTTACAATCTTTCTCGAAAAAACAATTACGGTAAGAACGAGCCATTCCAGTATTGAAGTGGAACTCGACAACAACTGACAGACGTGTCTTATTGCAAGGAAACAATATGTACATAATGAGCCATTGTGAGCCTCCAAATTCTAGAGGCCGACCATAATTTAAGGTTTTAAGTTTTTCTATGTGGATGGTACTTTTCTTCTTAATTTTGTAATATGTGTATATGGTAGTCAAATTCAAATGGAGTTTTTCTCTGTCTGACCACCAATCACCTTAACTATTTTCTTATTTCTTATTATCTGTCTCGTTTGTTGTAAATATATAGGTGATAAAGTAATTAAACATATATATATATATATATATAAATAAATAATAATGCTTTTGAGAATGATATCACTCCGCATGAGGAATTTCTCCTGCTGAACAATCGGATTTACCTACTGTTGTTCTACATTTACTATTTGTATATTAATTGTGTGTATACCCTGTCAAAACCTTTGTCAATCATGGCGAGAGATAAGTTATAATATTACCCTGTGGGCAAATTCGGATAAAGTGGGGAAATTTGGGTGGGGTGGGCAAACTCGGGTTGAGTGGTCAACTCGGGTGGCGTGGGCAAACTACGGGTGGAGTGGGCAAACTTGGTTGGAGTGGGGAAATTTGGATGTAGTATGCAACCACGGGTGGAGTGCGCAAACTTGGGTGGAGTGTGCAAACTTTGGTGGAGTGCGCAAACTTGGACGGAGTGGGAAAACTGGGGAGGAGTGGACAAACGTGGGTAAAGTGGGCAAACTTGGGTGGCGTGGGTAAACTCGAGTAGAGTGGGCAAACATGGGTACAGCAGGCAAACTTGGGTGGAGTGGGCAAACTCGGGTGGCGTCGACAAACACAGGTGAAGTAGAAAAAATTGGAGTGGACAAACTTGGACGGAGTGGGCAAGCTTGCGTAGCCTGGGGAAACTTGGCTGAAATGGGCAAGCTCAGGTAGAGTGGGCAAACATGAGTGGAGGGGGAAAACTTGGTTGGAGTGGGCAAACTCGGGTGGAGTGGGCAAACTCGGGCGGGCTAGGCAAACTTGGGTGGAGTGGGTAAACATGGACGGAGTGGGCAAGCTCAGGTAGTGTCGGAAGACCTGGGTGGAGTAGGCAACCACGGGTGGAATGGCCAATCTTGGGTGGAGGGGGAAAACTCGGATGGAGTGCGAAAACTCGGGTTGAGAGGGCAAACTTGCGCGAAGTGGGCAAACTAACGAAGTGGGCAAACTTTGCAACTAATATGAACAATTCTTAAAATTATGGTAGATCCCAATATAAAATACAATAATCACAACGTGTAAGTAAAGGAAACCTACCGGCCATACAGTCACAGTGAGCAGTAATGACTGTTCCGTCGTTTTCTGCGAGAATCCACGTTTTAAAAGGAGTTTCTCTCGCTCTCTGAGAATGGTTCACTTAAAAACGCAATCCCCCCCTCCCCCATCCCCCCAAAGAAAGGTTATCATCAGCTAGGTTTACGTGTCAGTTATACGAAGCCCAGATCACTTGTGCTGTTAATTTAATTGCTTTCCTAATTTCGCTGCGACTTTAGAGAGAGAAAATTTTAAACTTTAATTTTGAATGAAGTTATCAATATGGGAATATATACACACTGTATTTAAAAACAAACCATAAAATTATACAGTATTAAAATGGCCTTAATATTTTGCTTTATATTAATTTTAGACTTCCTTTGCAGATTGTCATGAAACACTGTTTTGAGTAATTGGATTTTTTTTCTCTAAATAGACCATTTTTAAATTTTAATTTCAATTAATATACTTGAACGCGTAAAAACTTAAATTCAGTGGTTGTTAAATCGTTAAATATTTTTATGACTTACCAGAGCAAACACCACGAATTGGTCCTGCCCGTGAACAGGTTTAACTAAAACAGACTTTACCCAGCCTGAAAAAAAAATTAAGGCTGCAAGGCTCTTGTACGCCTTCATTTCCTCTTTGGTTGTCCGTGACGTTTGCAGCACCAGGTAGTTGACAATATCTCGGTACTCTTCATTAAGCCACGTTAAGGTATTTTGATCAAATTTAGTGTTGTATGGGTCAAGTCCGCTCATCAACACTTTCTTTTTGTACCTTTCTTTTGCCGGACATTTTCATTTTTTGCAGTAAGTCGAAAACTGTGTGGGAGAAGCGCTATAAGCGCCATCTTTGTTTTGGAAATCAACCAAAATGGTGCCGAATAAAGATTTTGTGACGTCAGTGAAAACGACATATAAGTTACATAAATACTGTATGTCATCGTTAAAGAAGTAAGTTCTATACAACGTGTAATTGATATTGGTATCCAGCAGGCCACTCGTTTTTAATTTCAGACTACAAATTAATATGAAAGTTGAAAGATATATAGACGACCTGCGTAAGATATTTCGTAGGAAACTAAAATTTTTGAGAAACACGAAAGAAGTCTTTGAACTAAAGTTTTAATAAAAAGCTATTGTAAACTTATAATTCTCTGCATTACGTACTGTACGTTCCTATGGTTGGATGCCAATAGGGCGTGGCAAAAGTTTTTCCTTGACTACAGCTGTACTACTGCACACACTGTATTTTCGCATAAAAACTTGCTTTAAAAAAATGTCTTATTTTATCTTTTACGATAAAAGCGTTTATGTATTTCTAGTTAAGTAATAGGTCATAATAAGTCATGCCTACATTGTTTTTTTCTTCATTATCACTATTTATCTCAAACAAATTTTGAGTGAAGTTCTTTTTTTATACTGTAGTAGTTTACTTAATTTGTTTAGTCAAACGGCAAATTTTCAAACTGCATCAATTCGCTAGCTTTGTGTAAAACTGACATTTTAATTTTACAATTCTATATAGTTTGTGCCTGTTTTCTGACTGTTTGAAATTTATTGTTATGTTTCCTTTAAACGTTAAAATGTTGTCGGAAAATCTTAAAAAAGTACTTAAATGGAAGAGTAGAAGACTGTTCTATATAGTTCAATATTTTGTTTAAATTAATTGAGAAATTAAAGTAGGCTGGTTGCAACTGTAAATATAACTTATAGATTAAAAAAGTTTGAATATATAAATCATCACTCTACTTATAGGTCATATATCTCATGGATGATCTAAAATAAACTTTGCGGCTCTACATTGTATACTTTCTCGTAAAAGGTTATAACTTAACTTGAGAAATAAAAAGCAATACCTTCGGGAGAAAATGCATAGATTGTCCATAAATCTGAAATATTATAGATTTGCAGAGTAGCAGCAAAAACAACTATCAAAAAGGCCTTGAGTGTAATTGTTCTTCGAGCTATTTTACTCAGAAAAAATTTCTGAGTTCCCAAACGGGACTCGAACCGACAACCTTCTGATCGCCGGTGAGACGCTCTAACCATTGAGCTACTGGTCCTCAGATGATTTGAACGTAGATTGAGTTCAATGTAAAAAGTACGCATGCGTTTCTCAATTGAGCAAATCTTAATTACTTTATGGCCGTTTTAATTAAATTTTAAGGGATATTTTTAACAAGAAATAGAATATCTGTGTCATTTTTGGTTTAATCATAAAATCCATGCGTACTTTTTGGAAGATATGTTTTCCCTAGGTGTAAACGAAAGAAAAGTAGCGATTCGATAAATACTCGCGGAAATTATAGGAATCTTGTGAGCTCATGTTTTTGTGACTCCATGCAACTCAACCTAGCCTGAAAGAATCAGGCGCGAGCCCTCCTCCTGCCTCCTGCCTGATCGGAGCTTGTCAGCTAAATTGCGAGTTTAGCCGTGGTTCCAAGCCAAGAATGCTCGAAAAGTCGTCTTGTTCTACATACAAAGTTAAAAGTTGATGTCCACTGTCTTTGGAATGTTTGATTTATGGTTAATCAGTTCTACCGATTTCTAAATTCCGCCATTCAATCCAAATATCTCGACGTGACGACGTCCTTCGTTTATTTTTCCATCTATTGCCGTCTGTGTACCGGAGTTCTTCAACTCTTCAAGTGTTATTGTCAGCGACATTCTACAGCAAAGGAATAGTTTTCTTTTGTTTTGGTACTTTTTCTCACAAACGTGCTCGGCTCTTTTCGTTTTTTTTGTTATCATTTTAATTTTATACCTTTTTGCAGTATATAAGTACAAAAATATGTTTTTGTGAAAAGATTTCTCCGACCGGAAGTAATGTCCCTAGCAACCAGTTGCCTAGCAACGAAATACGTCTGAACACCCTTAAGAGAAGAGGTGAATATGCTACCTCGCATATGAGAATTGAATATAAATGTTCTTCGAACTATTTTACTCAGAAAATTTTCTGAAACTATACTATATTTATCCAATTATTCTTATATTTTTTTACTACTTTTTAATCTTACAGATGACATCCTTTTGAAGCCTGAAAAAGCTTCAGAATTTTTATCTGAACGCCATCGTCGAGATCTGTTCGAGGAATGCAGTCATGAATGTTGTTCCTTCGAAGAAGTTTATGAAGTTTTCGGAAGTGTCGCAATTGCGGTATAGTTTTAATTCACTGTGTAATAGACCATAGTGGGATTAATATTCTTTTATGTGCATATTAATAAATTAGCCCCTCTGAACTCGTTTTCATGTGCGAAATTCAAAATAATCTTTACTCTAAAACGAAGTCAGAACGGCTAATTTCTATGCACATAAAAGGATTTTAAATCGTCGGCCATTTATGAATAAGGTCTATAATTAGCTAAATAATAAACCTATACAAGTAATTTTCAACCTTTTACAAAACTTGTCAAAACGCCCTCGATAATACCAATTAAATTGTGTATTATTTCCCTTTATTAAAATATATACAGGACTACGTTTCGACCCGTTTACGGGTCATCTTCAGGTCAAAAAAAGGAATAAGAAATACTGAATGAA
>JAWNZC010000036.1:77500-143863 GCA_035771165.1 Paragorgia papillata
ATATCATCATATATTTATGCTTTAATTACATAAAACGTTGCACCAAACTAAAAAAGATAGTTTAAGTTAAATATTCGTCATATAGCAACAGATTAGTTTCCAATCTTTTTAATCTAAAAAATATAATTATTTGTTTAACTTCTCCCAAGTGTTGACTATTTTGGATGATGTTAATGAACACGGCCGTATTTTAATGATACAAACTGAGACAGAGGCATTGGTTGTAATGAATTGTGGCAAAAGGAGATAGCGAGGAAGTAACTGAACCGGGAGGAGGGTGTCCTGTCCAGCGGCCTAAAATGGGGATCGCCCATTTTAGAGACATTAACTAAGTCTGAGGGGTGCTCAGCACTCGTAAGGTCGATGTCTCACCCATCCAAATCCTTCACGTGGATGAAGTGTGTGAGGCACAGCACTTCTGTGACGTGATAAGGATGACAGCACTTCCTGTCACTCATTTATTAGATAATTAAATTATTACATTTTTTTTTACTATTACAATTTCTATAAGTATAGACTATTTATATGTTATTACAAAAGGGGTTGTGGTGGGTGGGATAAAAATCCCCGAAAAACTTAAACTGCTATTTTACAGAACGATTTGAGTGAGCTCTCTGACTGTGAGTCCGACAGAATGACCACCGTCACCCTTGCCGCATTCATTTATGCCATTGCCTCAAGGAGGAATTTTGTTTTGATAAGGGGGAATCTTCAGATAAGGTTTGGATTGAGCTTTATGTTTTTTGCCGCGTGTTTTTACGCACTTTATTTATCTGGCTTTTGCATCTGACCTTGTTCACATGCCGCACGAACTACACTTAATGATCGCTTTGAGGCAGGAGATACATTATCTCTTACTCCCTAACATTAACCTAAATTTATTAATAATAAATTTATAAAGTAGTGGAGGGTGGTTCCATAAACCTAACTAATGTGAAACTAAAAGTTGTAAAGAAACTTGCTTAGTATAGCAGCACATGAAGGTTATTGAACGGGGAATTTAGAGATTTAAAAACTAATTCGTTACTATAACGGCAAGATAACTTGAACTATTTTTTTCAGTTTGGTGGTCTACATATACGTGAAAAGTTTTGAATAATTTTAATACATAAATTTGATGATATACATGCACGATATTATCATCACATGCCCTATTTGCATATTACAAAAAGCTCAATAACTCAAAAACAAAATTCGATGTCGCCGAACATGCAAAGACAGTCCTCGTTATTGTAAAGGTGCTTTTAATTGAAACAAAAGCTTTTCGAGGGTTAGGGGCAATTTAATAAGCCTATGTTTAAAGTTAAGCTTTTCTTTCAGAAATTTAATGTATATATAATTTGTTACCTGTTTTTGTGTAGTTGCATAAGATGTGATAATCATGACTATTGTAGAATAGTATTTTATAATAATATAACAAAAATAGATAAAAATCTATTTTTAACTTTTGCAGCTCGAATATTATGACAACAGGAACTGTTGACAGGAAAAGGTTTTGAGGTAAAGTTTGGCCACTAAGTTAAATATTGGAAATTGTGTATATTTTAAGGTCTTTCAAGAAATGCATAAGGTCTTTCTTTATATATATATATTATATATATATATATATATATATATATATATATATATATATATATATATATATATATATATAAGTGAGTTTTGGTTCACGAAATGTTAGAGAGTGCTCAATACCATATATAGATAGAGCAAAATACAAAGTATAAAGTATAGTTTTACCTTAAAGTCTTCGCTACCAGAGGTTTCACCCTAAACGGGATCATCAGGCGACTGAAAAATATCGGTTAGTGGGCTGCTTAAATGCGTTAGTTGGGGCGTGGGTGTGGGCGTCGAAACGTCCGGCGGGTTCATTTGGAGCGTGGGTGTGGGCGTCGAAACGTTGCGCGCATTCCTTTGATTGTTTAGGTTGTTGATCCGAAATCTATTTTTGTGCCGACACGTCGAAACTATTTCTGATCTTTTGTTTAGTAAGAGTTGTTTGTCTGCCTTCATGATGAAAAGTTTTTCGTCCAAACATAAATTGCATCTTTTTTATCCTCCCGTGTAAGAAATTGAGTGTTTTAGTATAGACCAGGTTATGTCGAAACTTTGGTTTTTTTCTTTTAGATTCCAAATGTATTTCGAAAGTTCCGTCTCATTTGAATACTTTTTATTCTGGAAAGATTTAGTATGGTTACGATATCGCTCTTTAAATGTACTTGCTGTCATGCCAATGTATTGCTTAGTGATGTTCGTGTTGCTTATGGAAATAGATGCCTTGTATACTATGTTGTTTGTCATGCATTGCCCACGTAGGGGGCAATTGTCCTTAATCCTGCAATTGCAACTGCTTGTAACTATGCTTCGTGGCTTGCTTTTCCTGATTGTGCGTGAATTATGTTTCGTGATAATGGACTTGACGTTGTTATATATATATATAAGTGAGTGAGCTATGGTTCACGAAATAGAGCAAAATACAAAGTATGAAGTATAGTTTTACCTTAAAGTCTTCGCTACCAGAGGTTTCACCCTAAACGGGATCATCAGGCGACTGAAAAATATCGGTTAGTGGGCTGCTTAAATGCGTTGGTTGGGGCGTGGGTGTGGGCGTCGAAACGTCCGGATAAAGAAAGACAGCAACAGTTTATTTGATGTTACCATGGGTAGCTATGACGGCGCTGAAGTATGCGAACTAGTAGGCCTTTTCATTCTAAACGACCTAGGGAAAAAGTTTGGCAACCAAAATATTGGCCTATATAGAGACGACGGATTGGCAGTACTAAAAAATAAGACCGCACGATTGGCAGACAAAACAAGAAAAGATCTTCACAAAAGTTTCGAACAGTTTGGCTTAAAAATCACGGCAGAAGCAAATTTAATTTCAGTAAACTTTTTAGACGTTACTTTCGACCTAAGCAATGGAAAATACAAACCTTTTCGAAAGCCCAATGACGATCCATTATACATAAACAAGCAACCAAACCACCCACCAAGCATTTTAAGACAGCTACCTACATCAATCAACAAGCGCATTTCCCTCCTCTCGTCTGACGAGCGGACATTCCATGAATCCGCACCAATTTACCAAAATGCATTAAGGCGCAGCAATTTCAACCATGAGCTAAACTACACAAAGACACAAAGAAGCACCACAGCAAACACGCAGAAATAGAAATAGACACCGCAATATCATCTGGTTTAACCCTCCATTTAACAAAAATGTCAAAACAAACATAGGACGCAACTTTCTTAGCCTTATTGACAAGCACTTTCCACCAGGACACAAGCTTCACAAACTTTTTAACAGAAACACAGTCAAGATTAGCTATAGTTGCATGAACAACGTCAAGTCTATTATCACGAAACATAATTCACGCACAATCAGGAAAAGCAAGCCACTAAGCATAGTTACAAGCAGTTGTAATTGCAGGATTAAGGACAATTGCCCCCTACGTGGGCAATGCATGACAAACAACATAGTATACAAGGCATCTATTTCCATAAGCAACACGAACATCACTAAGCAATACATCGGCATGACAGCAAGTACATTTAAAGAGCGATACCGTAACCATACTAAATCTTTCCAGAATAAAAAGTATTCAAATGAGACGGAACTTTCGAAATACATTTGGAATCTAAAAGAAAAAAAAAAAAGTTTCGACATAACCTGGTCTATACTAAAACACTCAATTTCTTACACGGGAGGATCAAAAAGATGCAATTTATGTTTGGACGAAAAACTTTTCATCATGAAGGCAGACAAACAACTTTTACTAAACAAAAGATCAGAAATAGTTTCGACCTGTCGGCACAAAAACAGATTTCGGATCAACAACGTTTCGACGCCCACACCCACGCTCCAAAGGAAAGCGCCGGACGTTTCGACGCCCACACCCACGCCCCAACCAACGCATTTAAGCAGCCCACTAACCGATATTTTTCAGTCGCCTGATGATCCCGTTTAGGGTGAAACCTCTGGTAGCGAAGACTTTAAGGTAAAACTATACTTCATACTTTGTATATATATATATATATATATATATACATATATATATAAGTAGATGACCCCCCCCCCTCTGCCCCCATATAGCATACAATGGGATGCCGCCTAATTAATATTCAGCATGACTCACCCATGACGAACGGAATAACAGAATAATAGGACATCTTTGGACAAGACTGGGACAGAGTTAGTGCGTATGAATTTATATAAGCTCGGACATTACGATGTTAGGATTACACCTGGTCTGGTCGGCTAAGTTCGTTGGACGAATCTATACTTGTTCGAGACTTTAGAGAAAGATTGGAACGTTTGTTGAAAGCCATTTAGAACTGAGACATGAATACTCGACGATCTAGAAACCGTAAATGTGAAGCCTGGGGAAATCAAGTACAGGTCGATGAAGTGTCCGTTGTTGGATACCAAAAGCTGTTTCCATTAATATAGACCATATACACAGACGCCATCTCCACTGAAATCGAGAAATTATGCGAGGAAAAATGTTATGGTTGTTAACATTGATCACCCCAGTCAGCGCCAGCATGATTGCCTCATGATGACTGAGGAAGAAAGATGTGCAATGTACTGTAAAGATGTCATTGCATTTGTAAACGCTAAACGATTAATTTGGGACTTTATTGAAGCGACAAGAGTGTTAAAGATCAGGTGTCATAAAGACGCTCTTGAACGTTAAAGACAATTAGAAAACACGTCAGAGTCGATATTGTATGTACTGTGGAAAATATATAATAATGCGGAGAATCCAGAAATGAAATGTATTCTAGGATATCTTTCTTACTGGAGAGAAAGTAATAAATGATTTTCTTGTATAAATGTTGTGTTTTGTCTTATATAAGGCTGATAGTTGTTAAGCAATACGTTCCATTTTTTGATTGGAGGTATACATAGCGTTCAAGACAGGCGACTGCTGATAAGATTGTTTCGTAAAATAAGACCTCAAAACAACGTTTTCTCCAGGTAAAACGTTAGTCTTGAGACGATGTTGATCATCGGTATAAAAAATAAGATTCTCGCACTTGCAGAACACAAAAGGGAAAACTCGTTAAAGGTTACTAATGACTATAACATAACCGGATTCGCATATAAGTAGAATATCTAATTTATTTTAGGGGATGATCATGAGTTGTGGGAGGATAATAAAGGGCATGAAGAGGTATTAATGCGTGGGCAAGTCTAGTCGAGAAGGTTATTTGCATTGGTGTACAGCGTCGCGTCGCCTCATAAGACAGAATTCAAAGCATTCAGTTAAAAATATTTGTTTAGGCTTTGGTTTAAACTTACACATATCAAAACATATTACGGTTGCATATAAATAGTTTACACCGAGCATCTAGTAAGGTGTGCTTCTTAGATTATATTTAGGTGTTTTTATTTTAAAAGTAGCATGATAATCTTTCTTGTCTTCTGATGATAATTGGGACACATCTTCTTTTGTCATGGGTAAATATTTTGATCTAGTCATCAATAGATGATGTTCATACTCTTTTCTATCATCCGGAGTCATCTTTGCCAAGTCTTTCTCTGTCGGGTCGCCCAAACTTTCCCAGTTATGAAAGAAGTTATGTTTAAGCGTCGGTTGTTCAACGGTAGGAGGCGGTGTTAGGAAATAGGTTTTAGGTGTAGCAGGGAAATCCCACGGAAGATCGTCAGTTTCTTGCTTTATCTCCGGTGTCAAATTTGGTGTATTTTTCCGAGGCTGAGTTTAAAGATTATCTGGTTTTTTTTATTTCGGTTAAAAATTATTTTCATTAACTCCATCGGTAGTATAAGCCTTGGGACATGCGGTACAGAAACCAATTGAATGTGAAAAAGATAATGGAGATCCTAAGTTACATAATTTACATTGATTGTTATCCTGATAGAAATCTTTCCATGAACATTTAGGACACTGAAGTAAATATACAACATGTGGAATACTTTGACAGTGTTCACATTATCCAGTAAGTTGTTCATTTCTCTCCGCGTCCTCTCCACTCCAATGCTCCGCGTCCGACTCTTCTTGTTTTTCGGAGACAGTTTCTTCGTCTTCGCTTTTTTCGTCTTCGCTTTCGGATTCCGGCTCTTGATGTTCGTGACGTGCCAGCATGGTAAAAACTTGACCATTTTCAATGAGACTTTTTTCAATTTTCAAATTTGCTAGTCCTTTAACAAAAATATCTAAACCAAGCTAGGGGCCCGGGAATATTGGCATCGTATTCTGTAAGACAATATTCTATCAAATCAGTGATATTTGTTCTTGGTATAGTTCTTCCGTTATATACTATATCCCCTCTTAAATTCCACGTGAGAAGACTATGAGATATCAGCAAACTATTTAGCAGAGAAGACACTTTCTCTTCATCGATTTAGTAGTGTAAATGTGATATTAGTTGCTGGACGTGATAATTAGCGAGACTTGTTTCTTTCATGATGTTGACGCTTAAACTGACTATCGTAGAAACTTTTAGTTCTTTTATACCATTTCTGTGAGTCTTTCTAAAACAGGACCAAGCAACAGGCTTAGAAATCCTTCACCGTTTTGAACTAGCGTTTTCTTTTTTCGTCTAAAGCTTCGTCGGGGATCAACCAAAATGTGTAGATCGTCCTGGTAAGGTCTAAGGGTTTCAATGACCTGACGAGGTAGTTGGCAGTGCATTTGCCAAAAATTATGCGCACACTCGCATATACACCGAACTTGCTCAGGGCTCGCAGACTCCAAAAAAACTCGCTGTTGTACGGGTTTTGAGAGACACAAAAACTGAAGAAATGCTCTCTGTTCGTTGTTAAACATCACTCAATAAAAGTAAGGTTTCAAATGGTTGAACTCCACCAGAGCATGTTTATATATTTTGAATTCTTGACAGATATCCTTGAGGGGCCAGGGACTGAAAATTGGGGAAATAAGGCCGATAAGAGAAAGATAAAAGGAAGATAAGGAGGGTAAAAAGAAGATAAAGGGAAGGGAAGGAAGATAAGAGAAAGATAAGAGGAAGATAAGAGGAAGATAAGCAAGATAAGAGGAAGATAAAAGGAAGATAAGAGGAAGATAAGGAAGATAATGAAGATAAGAGGAAGATAAGAGGAAGACAAGGAAGATAAGAGGAAGTTAAGGAAGATAAGGGGAAGATAAAGGAAAGATAAGAGGAAGATAACAGGAAGATAAGGAAGATAACAGTAAGATAACAGAAAGATAAAGGGAAGATAAGAGGAATATAACGGAAGATAAGTAAGATAAATGGAAGACACGCCGGGCATAAAAGGCGCCAAAATCGCCGGGTAAATCGTGCGCATTCCGCCATGTTGGACGAGCGGCAAATGTGGGAGTCTGGTGACGAATACCGATAAGGTAAAGGGAAGATAAGGAAGATAAGAGGAAGATAAGATGAAGATAAAGGGAAAGATAAGAAAGATAAGATGAAGATAAAGGGAAGATAAGAGGAAGATAATAGGAAGATAAGAGGAAGAAAAGGGGAAGATCAGAGGAAGATAAAGGGAAAGATAAGAGGAAGATAAGGAAGAGAAGAGAAAGATAAGGAAGATAAGAGGAAGAGATAAGGAAGATAAGAGGAAGATAAGAGGAAGATAAGGAAGATAATGAAGATAAGAGGAAGATAAGAGGAAGACAAGGAAGATAAGAGGAAGTTAAGGAAGATAAGGGGAAGATAAAGGAAAGATAACAGGAAGATAACAGGAAGATAACAGGAAGATAACAGGAAGATAAGGAAGATAAAGGAAGATAAGAGGAATATAACAGGAAGATAAGTAAGATAAATGGAAGACACGCCGGGCATAAAAGGCGCCAAAATCGCCGGGTAAATCGTGCGCATTCCGCCATGTTGGACGAGCGGCAAATGTGGGAGTCTGGTGACGAATACCGATCTTGCCCGAGTCGTCGATTTGAAGCCCTCGGATGACGATCGTATTTACTCGGAGAAAAATTGAGTGTCAGAAATGAACGGAGCTTGTCTAAAGCTTCATTGTAATACCAAACATGCTATGTTTTCTTCAAATGACTTCTTTGTAGGAAGCGTCAAATTGAATGGATTTTGGAAGAATAGGATGCTGCTCGAAAAAAGGAAATTTTGAGGCTTGTTTTATTGTTTTAACAGTATTATCCTTGGGTGGAATTCCTCGTTCAGCTGATGCCTGGAGTTTTGGTCTCAAATCTGTTATTTTTGTTTTGGAAGTTTAAGCTTAGATTTTCGATTATTTGGGAATTTCTCCGAGGCATCTCAGGCCCACAACGTGCGTTTGGACTTATGCATGGACATAAAATACATTAAGAAGCGAAGGGAATATTCACATTATTTGACATTTCAAAGTTTCTACTTTGTCTAATGGAGGTGATTAGTATGGTCGACAAATTTAGGCTTAAGGATGTGCCAGTCAGTGCCTTACAAAGACAAGAGAGGTAGCGAAATTTTATAATGTAAGGAATGTAAACAGTCGAAATTATTTGCTATTTGTAGCATGGTGCTAGAGTCTTGATACTTTTAATATATTTTAAATATTTTCTAATTGTTTTTTTGAGAAATCCACAATAATAGGTTGAAAAACAAAATATTGGGTTAATTTTAATTGTATGTATCTAGCAGCCTGGCACTGACATCAGGATGTGTATTTTTTTTTGTTCTGGTTTACATAGTATATGTCTTTAATAACATTTACAGTGTGACCTTATAACAATCTGGAAAATGTCTACTTGGTGTCTTTGCCAGATTACCTTAAATAATTTGTTGTGTACTACAGATATATTTTAACAGTACTGGTTTAATGAAGTCAATGGTACAGTCAAAACTAGTGTGGTTTTTGCTAATAAATTCTAGTTGCTGAAGATTGAATTCATATTTTACTGTCACATGTATATATAAATCAATTTGCATATACACAAATGCTATTTTGGCCTGGTTTTACAGTTATTTGCATGATCAGTCTAATCGTCAAATATTATACGCTAGCCTTTACAGTAGCTGATAATAACAACGAGTGATGGTACATTGATAGATGCATCAACATGTCACAATCTATTTTTCTGGTTCTGGTTCATAGTAATTCCTGGTTTATTAACTACATGTACATGGATTTGGCTGCAGAGCCACACTATTAGTGACTTTGTTGATTCTTAGCCCCATTAATAACATGTACAGTATCAATATGAGCCTGGCTATATCGACATTATTAATACGAGCCCGGCTACATGTACGTATACAGTATCAATATGAGTCTGGCTTCAGATACCTACATTGGACATGTTGACATAGGCCCAGGCCACTATTACTTCATGTTTTAGTTGCTTCTAAGCCCATGTTTATACCAGTATGGCTAAATTGACAGACCCCTCTATTACAATACTGAATTTCCTTGCTAAAATTTGGGCCAGCCTACTGAGTTAGCTGGCATCTCATTCATGAGCGAGGTTAACCAGGACAGAAATTTCCTACATGAACTGGTTACATGGTTTTATTATTACAAATACTAGTGTTAGATGTGTATAGCCATTGTTGATGAAAATTTCTTTTTATTATGAACAAATGTTTTTATCAAAAACTGACAGTATAATGTTGTAATGTTAAGTTACTAAATGTATGTACTGTTTAAGAGATTATTGAAAAAAAAAAGTTTTTTCTTGGATATTTCGCGCTGCAAGCAGGTTAGTTTTTCCCAAAAACTTTAAAGCCAATAAAATGTAATTCATGCTGCTGCATCTAGAAAGAAGCGTTGCATCGCTCTTTTCGCGAAAAAGAACCCGCCATCTTTTTTCTGTTTTGGTGCGCGCTTCCGCTGGCCAATAGTAACGTCAACTGTTGAACCCCGGCGATTTATAGCCCTTTTGTGCCCGGCGTGAGATAAGAGGAAGATAAGAGGTAGATAAGGAAGATAAGAGGAAGATAAGAGGTAGATAAGGAATATAAGAGGAAGATAAAAGGAAGATAACAGGAAGATAAGATGAAGATAAGGAAGATAAAGGGAAGATAATGAAGATAAGAGGAAGATAAAGGGAAGATAAGAGGAAGATAAGAGGAAGACAAAAGGAAGAAAAGAGGAAGGTAAGAGGAAGATAACAGGAAGATAAATGGAAGATAAGAGGAAGATAAGGAAGATAAGAGCAAGATAAGGAAGATAAAGGGAAGATAAGAGGAAGATAAGGAAGACAAGAGGAAGATAAGGAAGATAAGTGGAAGATAAAGGGAACAAAAGAGGAAGATAAGAGGAAGATAAGTGGAAGATAAGAGGAAGATAAGAGAAATACTGAGGAAGAAAAAAAATGAAATAAATTGTCCGAATATACTTCGAAACAATAATTTTACTCCTAAACGTCAAAGAGTGAACATGTCGTACATCTGTAACACTTGCGGAAAAACGTTTTCGACAAGAGGCAATCTTCAACGCCATATTAAAAATTTCCATCAGGGAAGTAATACAGGGCGTGTTTCCCCAGTTATGAATGGAGCAACAGTTATGCAGCATCCATTTACTTGCATTGTCGCTGGATGCACACAGAGTGGTAAAACAGTATGGGTAAAAACGCTTCTGGAAAACGCCAAAACTACGATTAATCCTCCTCCCGAACGTGTTATTTGGTGTTATGGACAACGGCAGCCCATGTATCTTGAGATATAACAAAGCAATACCAGGCATCGAATTCTACGACGGTATACCTTCCGACATTGACTCTGATAATTTTCTTGAAGTCTCTCAACGTAACCTGATCGTCCTCGATGATCTTATGGCTCAATCAGGGGGAGATGAACGTATTGCTAGTCTATTTACTAAAGGTAGTCATCACCGGAATTTGTCTATCATCTATATCGTTCAAAATATTTTCCATCAAGACAAAGAAACCAGAAACATTAGCCTCAACGCATACTATATCTTACTCTTCAAGTCTCCGAGGAATAAACAGCAAATTTCTCTCTTGGCTCGACAGGTGAACCCAGGTCATGTTCAGGAATTTATGAAGAGCTACGAGAAAGCAACAAGCCGCCCTCATGGTTATCTTATGCTAGATCTAAAGCCTACAACGGATGACAATCATCGTCTCAAGACCAATGTTCTACCTGGCGAAAGTAACTCCACGATGCAGCAGCAACTTGGTAGTTTCATACAAAAGCAATCTTATCAGCAACCTCCGATCATTAATGCCATGTACAATACAGAACAAAAAAATGCAAGATATTGCACAAGCGCCACAGTTAACAACAGAAGAAAAGAGCATACTCTACTCCAATCAGCTCGGACGTATTGTAACGTTTCAAAATCAACTGCAGAATCAGCTTCAACCTCTAAGTAATCTTGAAACTCAGCCTCGGAAAAATACACCAAATTTGACACGGGAGATAAAGCAAGAAACTGACGATCTTCCGTGGGGTTTCCCTGCTACACCTAAAACATATTTCCTAACACCGCCTCCTACCGTTGAACAACCAACGCTTAAACATAATTTCTTTCATAAGCTGGGAAAGTTTGGGCGACCCGACAGAGAAAGACTTGGCAAAGATGACTCCGGATGATAGAAAAGAGTACGAACATCATCTATTGATGACTAGATCAAAATATTTACCCATGACAAAAGAAGATGTGTCCCAATTATCATCAGAAGACAAGAAAGATTATCATGCTACTTTTAAAATAAAAACTACTAAATATAATCTAAGAAGCACACCTTACTAGATGCTTGGTGTAAACTATTTATATGTAACCGTAATATGTTTTGATACGTGTAAGTTTAAACCAAAGCCTAAATAAATATTTTAAACTGAATGCTTTGAATTCTGTCTTATGAGGCGACGCTACGCTGTACACCAATGCTAATAACCTTCTCGACTAGACTTGTCCACGCATTAATACCTCTTCATGCCCCTTATTATCCTCCCACAACTCATGATCATCCCCTAAAAAAGATTAGATATTCTACTTATATGCAAATCCGGTTATGTTTTTACCCTTTTGTGTTCTGCAAGTGCGAGAATCTTATTTTTTATACCGATGATCAACATCGTCTCAAGATTAACGTTTCACCTTGAGGAAACGTTGTTTTGAGGTCTTACTTTACGAAACAATCTTATCAGCAGTCGCCTGTCTTGAACGCTATGTATACCTCCGATCAAAAAACGGAACGTATTGCTTAACAACTATTAGCCTTATATAAGACAAAACACAACATTTATACAAGAAAATCATTTATTACTTTCTCTCCAGTAAGAAAGATATCCTAGAATACATTTCATTTCTGGATTCTCCGCATTATTATATAATTGCCACAGTACATACAATATCGACTCTGACGTGTTTTCTAATTGTCTTAAACGTTCAAGAGCGTCTTTATGACACCTGATCTTTAGCACTCTTGTCGCTTCAATAAACTCGTCCCAAATTAATCGTTTAGCGTTTACAGATGCAATGCATCTTTACAGTACAATTGCCATCTTTCTTTCTCGTTCATCATGAGGCAATCATGCTGGTGCTGACTGGGGTGATAAATCTTACAACCACAACATTTTTCCTCGCATAATTTCTCGATTTCAGTGGCGATGGCGTCTGTTTATATGGTCTCTATTAATGGAAACAGCTTTTGGTATTCAACAACGGACAGTTCATCGACATGTACTTGATTTCCCCAGGCTTCACATTTACGGTTTCTAGGTCGTCGAGTATTCTTGTCTCAGTTCTAAACGGCTTTCAACAAACCAATCTTTCTCTAAAGTCTCGAACAAGTATAGATTCGTCCAACGAACTTAGCCGACCAGACCAGGTGTAATCCTAACATCGTAATGTCCGAGCTTATATAACTTCATGCGCACTAACTATATCCCAGTCTTGTCCAAACATGTCCTATTATTCTGTTACTCCGTTCGTCATGCGTGAGTCATGCTGAATATTAATGAGGCGGCATCCCTTTGTATGCTATATGGGGGGGGGGGGGTGAGGGGGGGGAGGGGGATCATCTACTTATATATATATATATATATACAATAGAGCACGTGTGATTTTGTTAACGGAATGTCGGAAAGTGCTCAATACCATAAAGGTAGAGCGAATATAGTATAGTTTAGGTGGGCTTAGCTCAAAATGTTGAGTGTCTCAACATTTTGAGGTAAGCCCACTTAAACTATACTATATATATATATTTCACCTCACATAACCTTAATTATTTCACCTCAGATAACCTTAATTTTACCACAAATAAAACATGAGCCTACCAACAAAAATGTTTTACTTTATTTAGGTCATTCTAAGTTATATACGAATGGATGCTTACTTTAAAGAGGGGCTATGTTTTATGTATGTTCTTTGATTTTGTTGTTGGGGATTCACCAAAAACCCGATATGGTCGTTCACATGCGGCCTATCTTGTTCGTATACAAGATGGCCAATTTGTCAGATTTCACAAATATTTTTGTCGTCGCTCTTTCCATGTTTGCTCTGAAGGATTCATCTTTGGCTTTGGGGGAATTAATGTTTGCTTTCTGAATACTTATAACGCGTGGAGTGTAATGAAAATAAAATAATGCGGACAAGGAGTCGTTGGGTCAGCGGAGGCTAAATAGAAAGGTAAACATGTTATTTTGTTTATTATCGAGGAACTCGCGCTTATTCTCATTCTGCGTAAAAATATCGTGGAAAATGTCTTCTGTCGCAAGTGTGAACATGTAGAAGCTTCTTACCAGCAAACGTTAATTGGCTAGTCATAATGAGAAGAAATTCCGAGCAATGAGCGACAAGTCGCTTCAAAATCGTGCAATAGAGCAATGTGCTTAGCACTATAGACGAAATCGGAGTTTCGACTGCGCAAACAATCTGAGTCGGGATAAAACGTAGTTCATTTATAAAATGAGGCTGAAGCAGCCGTAGTAAACATAACATTTCTGATTTCAGAAACTTTTTAATGTTTAGGTATTCTATAAGGATAAACTTTGCTTATCGATTATCCTTGACAATAATCCTATACCTAGTGTCTAAAAATAAAGAACTCAAAACAAGAAAAAACCCAGTCCCAGCCTATGTTATCTTCCCGTTATGTTTTAATAAACACGATGTAATTTGCATAGGGGCCCAAATTGAATATGAAACTAATTTGCATGTGGGCCTAAATGAAACTACGATTTGTTGTATAGAAACAAGATTTTTTTCGGCTTTGGTAAAAGCCCAACCCAACAGCGATAACCCAGGGTAGACAAATGGCACCACCCACTCCAATTGATGAATTGATAATACATACATTTAGAAATAAGACTATACAAAATAATGTGCAGTACAGTAAATGTACAGAAATGCCAAATACATATGTACATGTATTCCATCAACAGGTACGCATACATGACGTTAGAACTAATTGCCATCATTTAATCAAGAGATTCGCGCCTCATTAACAATCATTGGGATAATTAACAATTAGACAACGAGCCTGAATTGGCTATGAGCTAATAGTCGATGGGGCGAAGCCAAATTCACTATCGTTCATAGACAACGAGGACGAGTTGTCTTATTCTTTTAGTATAAACTGTAAGAACGTTAAAACCGGAAGTGCGTCTGGCGGTTTTAAAAATTCTCAGCGAGGAATTACTCTGAAAGAGCTACAAGAAGTTGCTGTCAAGGAACTTCTTTTGGGAAAAGACGTTATCGCAGTCTTTCTGACTGGTTTTCGAAAGAGCTTAATTTTTACAGTATTCGTACTCGTAAAACAAGATATGCTCAAACGATTGGTGAAAGACGCAGCTACATGTATTCTGGTCATCACTCCTCCCGCAGTCAATGGGTTTCAATGTCGTGGAACTGTGCGATCAAACCTTAACAGAGGTCATACACTCTCCCCCACAGTTTGTTTACTGTAGTGCAGAAAGAGCCACAGACAGGACATTTCTCTAAACCTTAAAGAACGCGTGAGATAAACCTGAGAGAATTCCGTAATTCCTTAGCTTTTAAGGCTTTCTTCACCTGTGGACTACGATCAGGAGAACAAACAGTTGATGGCAATTGCCGCTTAAATCTACTTGCGCGCCAGGAGAGTTGTTCCTGATATCCGGCTTCAATCGCTGGGTCTTACGCAGGCTTTGCGTTGTCTAGTCTGCTTTTAATGTAGTAATTAAGTGTATGGGCATTCTTAATTTTCGGCGCACATGATTTACAAACCAGCTCAGAATTATGAGGAGACTTTTCCACCAGAAATCATAAGTCACTACACATGCAGCTCCTAGTAGAGTTTGTTTGTTCTCAAAACCCTTTGAAGGCTTGAAGAGATTTTCGGTTGAAATGTAGGATGTTATTTCAAAATTACCAAACTTTTTCTTCAGGGCAGAATTGCACAACCTACAGAAATCGTTGGCACTTTCAATGTTGGATTTTCTTCCTTTTATAATTTATGATCTTTAATTTGACAGATTCACACCTGAATGATACTCGACTAGTGTTATTATTGTTTTGAAGGCAACGTGCAAGTTATCATATTACAGAGCCAATATGATTGGCTACTTTTAATTAAATTAATATTTGGAAGCGCTGGGGGCGATAATTAAAAAACCACTAGTTTTGCGGCAGACGGTTTTCTTCCTCGTCCGCTTTTTTCGAACCCAAGATCCCATCCCCTTAAACCGCCAGCTACGCAGGCTAGATTGGACGATCACTTCACGTTAGGAGTTGTTTATGTTTTTTGATTCACATTTTTGAAACCTCGGGGACTTTTTTTATTTACTGTATTATTATTTTGTATATATTTGTATTAAAAGTGGAAAGTCTATTACATAATCCAACTGGTCGGGTAAGCTATTATTTTAGAGAAACAAACTAAAACCACAGCAAAATGCAAGTTTTCTGCTATTATTTTGCATATAAAAACTTGAGTTTTTTTGCCACTAGTGGTCTATCACCAATAGACAGTGAGTAACTCACCAATCAATCAATCAATCAATCAGAATGCAGCATTTGTAATACTCCACGAGTTGGTTTATACTAATAACAATTATCTGTAATATTATCATCAATAATCAGTAATTAACATTATTAAATAAAAATTCTACAGGTCTGAATTTAATTTTACCTCTTCATTTCAGCAAGATTGTCGTGAATCATCCTGGTAAAAGACTTGCGCACAATGATACATGGAAAACCAGTGACATTCATCCTAAAATTTTTGCACTGGGTTAAAGTAGATTAGGGAGTAGATTAGGGAGGTGTTCTTTTAAGTCCAGTATTTACCACTTATGTTATAGATCTCTTATAAAAAAATTTGAGTGTTAAAGAACACAAATGATAGAAAACGAACAGAAGACGATAGAAAAGCGAACTTCATATGTAGGCATTGTAATACTGTTTGTAGTCATTTAGAAATCTTTGATAAAGGAAAGAATTACCTCAAATAAAGTACTTTTTTGCAGCTAAAGTGACGTTAATTTTGTGGCCATTTTTTGTTAGTTATAAACTTTATTGGAAATAATTCTAGCAGAAACCAGGCTTAGACTGACCATTGCCATATTTTGCAATACTGAACAATGGCTGAGTATTGTAGAATTAACAATAGTTTCCCATTGTTTCAAGGAAAAATGGTACAACAGCCAGTCAGTTAAAACCTGACATAAACTAAACATATATATGAACAATGTACTCCTTTGACAAAGAAAGTACATCAGGGACGTATTTAGTACACCTCAAATAAACGTCAAGCGATGTTGGACCGCAGTTAAAGAAGGTACGTTCGGATAAACTATGAAGGGACAATATGAGCCGGTGTAGCGGTCTGAGATTGTCCCTGTGTTGAAATTGTACACCGATTTTTGTGATCGACTGCTTACGTCAAGTGATCTTAAACTTTTTGAAATATAGTCGTCAGGGCCTTCGCTCGAAAGTTGGAAACTACGTTCAATAATTTCGTCAGTACTCCGAAGCAGAGGAGGTTGGACAGCAGCCACAAAGCATCATGGTCCTAACGCTAAAATTGATAAATTATTGATTCATTTGCACCTGACCGCCGACGGGGAATGAACTCTGCCCGGTGGACTAGATGCGCAAAAACTTTTGAAATCTCGTCACAATTGATCCAGAATTGATAAATCTGATGGTCAGAAAAATACGAGAACAATTCGTGGTTATCATAGACAATTAGTATGATCATATTGTGCTTTATTTGGCGTATATTTGTGACAATGGCGGATGGGCATTCAAGATAGTTTTCAAGGAGTACTCAAGTTCCTTCGGATTCGACGCATTTTATGTTATAAATAACGGAACAAATCAGAAACGAATTAGATGTTTACAACAAAGAAGGATTTGGTTGTGCTGTGCAACGTGTGATTCGTTACAGCTGGAGAAGGGCGTGAGGTGAGAAATCAACATTATTTGTTGTTTAGTGGTTAATGATTTCCCTCTCAAATTTTTCCTATTCTATATCCTTATGATGCATTTTCCGTGGTTTAATGTTTTGCATTCTGCAGTATTACTGTAAACGTCTACAACTGTTCTGTGTAGCAATTATCTGGATCAATTAGATGTACAACTATCATCCTTGGGGGCTTTCCCCCCCCGATTTTTTAACAAACAGTCTTGTTTCCTTTTATACTTACTGTAACTTGTTCCCATATTTTATAAAATTGTGAATAAAGCTAGCTTAAAATTTACTATTCAGTAACAATCTTGTATTTTTCTTTATAATTAAGGTGAATTAAAAATCGAGATAATTTATTGGATTGCCTCCAGAATCTATTGATAAACTTGGTATATAACTGGTCAAATGTTCAAATATTTCTATTTTATCAAATAAAGTGTATTTCCTGTATCCTCAATATATATGTAAATAAGGAACTTGAATGAAATTAAAATGTTTTGTCTCAATATTGATCTTGGTTACTTCTATAAAGCACTACTGTATTGTCACTGATACGGGTATTCAATGAGGGGCATTGTTAAAATTTTAACATTGGTTCAACATTTTTGCAGTGAAGCAACCCTGCCCCTCCGGCCCTCCCTGCCAAGAAAACATCAACTTTGGCACATTTATTAGAGAGGGCATCAGAAAAATTACTGTATTAAGGTAAACATGTGAATGAACTATAAGACAGACAAAGTCCAGCGCAAGGGTGTCTGTCTTAGACATATATTGCTCACTGTTTATCAGTATGTACATGCAGTAGCCAGTAGCACTCAAAGGTATGCAATGGGATGAATAATATCCAGGCATTTAATTAAGCTTTGGGACAACTACAACTACAATATAAATGATCAGTAACATATCGTGTTACAGTCAGTATCGTGGTGACGACCGTTCGCTGTATTTATTGCTCATTTGATTTTTTCAAAAGTGTCTCCTATATGTGATTTGAGTTTATTTTATCGCTAACAGTGTCGTGATCATTCTGTGATATTTTTTTGGAGCGATTTATCATTTCCTCTGGTTTTATTTTGGATTACTTATCTCTTGCTTGGCCTGTCGCCTCTCAGAAGTTAGTGATTTGTGTATCCGCAGATTCTACGTTTCCTTAGCTGTTGGTGAGCCAAAACTTCTACATTCGCTTGTTTTTTTGCGCTCCTTTCCAGCTGTTCAAATATTGTTTCGAAACAATCAGTGACTTTTGAATTATTCAACGTACCGTATTTGACCGTTGGTTTCATTTTGGCTCAACCACCGTTTCCAAGCAACAACTAAATTCAAATTTTCTTCCTGAATTTTGGTCTCATCGCTTCATAATTGACACCGTTTTCATCACCAACAATTCATCCTTCTAATTGTATCAGTTTGGTGGGTCGTAATCTTACAAATTTTGAATTTTTAACAAGTCAATTCCTTGTCAGGCTTTAACTGTTTCTATATTTGAATATCGAATTACCGTCTGATCGTTACCGTTTGTTTACCTCCTCGCTACGCGCCTACGGCTTACCCTTATCGCTTTCTTCTTTATTGGTTGACTTTTATCTACACTTCGTACAATTTTTACCCCTTTTTGCCGTCTGGTTTAGTTTTTATTGAATTTTCGAGTTATCGCGTGTCCGGGATTTTCCCTGACATTCACTTTTGACAATTGGTCACACTGAACACACGGCGGAAACAATTTGTTGGCAACAACAAGATTCGACTAAACGAAGCTGCCAAGAAAACCAAACACGAAGCTGCCAAGAGAACGTCTAGATTTCAAGGACTTTACTCCGCACAATTAAAACATGATTTCGGAGAATGTTACAGACGTCGGGAGAAATCTGGCGAATTTTGGACGTATCCTAGTTCACATTCTGCTTTTTTTTTCAATTTTCTGGCTGTCCTTGAAACCAAAACGAGTCCTTCATAACATCCAAATTACACCGAAAAACATTTTTATCAGCTCAGAACTTGTAATCTTACCTGAGAAACTATGCTATGTTTGGGTATCCACCCGTGATGTGGTACTAAGAAAATACAACTTGCCTTGCAATAATCGACATCGCTACGGTTTGAACTTAAAACTAAATCGTAAGATCTCACATGCAGCTATTCTTCTCCTGCTTGCGGGTGATATAGCAACTAATCCAGGTCCTTTCAACCAGAAAAATGTACGATTCAAGAAACAACCTGACCCAAGTAATAGCCAACAACCAAATCCAGAAACCACGCAAGAGACTACAACTGGATTTACTGATGCTGTAAACTAGCATAACATCAAATGTCTGTACTTCAACGCTAGAAGTTTAACAAACAAGTCCAAAGAATTTCAAACTCTAGTAACTGATATAGACATGATTGCTGTAACAGAGACCTGGCTTAGATCCGATATTTTAAATTGTGAACTCTTGCCTGGTAATAATTTTACTATCCATCGACAAGACAGAGTTGATAGATGATAGAATCGGTGGCGGAGTCATGTTAGTAGTAAGAAACACTATCCTGAGCCTCCGTAGAAAAGACCTTGAAAGTAACGCGGAAATGTTGGTTTGTGAGATTCGTCCAGAATCTAAAGAAAAGCTTTTGATTGTTGTATTCTACAGACCCCCTAACTCGGATCTGAACTACGTCAAGGAGTTCAAAAAATCGCTCCAGCTTGCCTCAAAGGCCAGGTTTGATAATTTAATCATTTGCGGTGACTTCAACCTTCCAAATATCGATTGGTCTACTGGAACAGCTACTAACAATGACCCTATTCGCAGTTACTTTACTAAAACACTTAAAGACAACTATTTGTGGCAGCTTGTTAACTTCCCAACTAGAATTAACAATACACTGGATCTAGTTCTCTCCAATATTCCGGACAAAGTAGTAAACTTGCAAGTATTCGATGATATTCTAAGTACTGATCACAAACTCGTAAGTTTTGACATCAATCTGAAAATTCATAGGAAACCTAAAGTCAAGCGATCGGTCTATAATTTCAAGAAAGCTAATTGGTCGTTCCTCAAATAATTACTCATGCATGCCCCTTGGGATATGGGCTTTGTTCCTGACAACGTCAACGAGTCGCTTTCTAACTGGTGTAATCTATTTCTCACAGCCGTTAATGATCACGTACCGAAATGCAACTCAAGGAATGTTTACGATCACCCATGGATTGACACGGAACTGTTGAAGATCATTAAAAGGAAAAACAATCAAAGAAAGAAAACACTGCGGACACAATCTCCTATCGACCTTGAGAAATTCAAGTCGCTCCGGCGTGAGACTAACCGACTAATCTCCAAAAAAAGGAAAGATTACGCCAATAAGCTAAGAGACTCCATGTTCGAAAATCCTAAACGTTTGGTCAGCTCTAAAATCTTCTACGAAAATACGCCTGCAGAAACCCAATTTTCTTCGAATTGATCAATCCTTTATAACTGAAAGTCGTCGCAAAGCAAACATCTTAAACATTTTTTTTCAATCCGTCTTTAGCCCTCATGATGTGGAACCACCTACTATGCCCAGCACCACTCAGTATCCTCCTTCTAACATCGAGCTCTCTGAAATCCAGCTGGATGATAATGAAGTTGCTGCAGTACTTCGCATGTTGGACCCGAAAAAAGCATGTGGACCAGATGGCATCCCAAGTCGACTGCTGTCAGAAGTCGCGAATGAGATTGCACCTTCGCTGTGCCGACTGTTCAACATGTCTCTTGCTCTTGGTGTGGTACCTGCCAAGTGGAAGTTTGCCAACATAACTCCTGTTTTTAAAAAAGATGATCCAACAATTCCGTCAAACTACAGACCAATACTTTTGCTTTGCGTGTTATCTAAGGTGCTGGAACGATGTGTCTTTAACCACTGCTACCACCACCTTGCACCGTGCTTCTACCATCTCCAATACGGTTTCCTAAAGGGAAGATCAACGACAACTCAAATGCTGGAGGTATATCACAACATCTTAGATTCTGTAGCAAGTGGTAAAGAAGTTGATGCCATCTACCTCGATCTGTCGAAAGCATTTGACAAGGTCCCGCACAAATTACTTTTGCTCAAACTCAGGAGATACGGTATCACTGGACCTCTTCTCTCCTGGTTTCGCAGCTACCTTACTGACAGACACCAAAGAGTTGCCCTAGAAGGTGCCCTATCCGACTGGCTTCCTGTTACGTCTGGTGTGCCACAAGGCTCCATACTTGGCCCACTCCTGTTCCTCGTATATGCTAACGACGCTCCAGATTACATTCAGTCTGAATCAACAATTGCTCTTTTCGCCAACGATTCCAAGCTATACAGGCCTATTGAATTATCTAACTCGAGCAACCTTCTCCAAACCGACCTCGACTGCCTACACATGCAAATGGAGTCTTGACTGGGCAATGGAATTCAACACTTCGAAATGTAAATTTCTACACATTTCAAGGAAGAAAACATCAAATGAAGTGCCATACTATAGTTTAGCTGGTCAGTCGTTAGACTGTGTTCCGTATATTACTGATTTTGGTATCACAGTGTCCAGTGATCTATCTTGGTCAAGACACATCGAAGTCACTGTCACCAAAGCCAACAGGTCTCTTGGTCTGATCAAAAGACTCTGCAGTGACCTCATCGATTCAAGCATGCAGTAGAAAACTATTATATTGCGCCTTTGTGAGGCCCAAGCTCGAGTATGCCAGTAACCTGTGGTCACCATACACCATCAAACATCGCTCATTAATTGAAAATGTCCAACGGCGGGCAACTAAGTTTATTCTGAACTCTCCCCAGGAATTATTTTACACTGCCAGATTGGTCAAAACAAATCTCCTTCCACTAGAATTTCGTGGAGAGATCTCTGATTTAATACTAGTATTCAAATCGAGGAAAACACTTATTTCTATTAACATTAACAATTGCTTATGCACTTTTGAAAAAGGATACAAATTACGTAATTATGATGATAACAACTTTAATCTAATTATAAAACATAAGCAGGATTACTTTAGGAAATCTTTTTTTATTAGGTCAGCCGAACTGTGGAACACTCTTCCACATCATCTGAAAACCTGTGAAACAGTTTCTTTATTTAAGTCTAGTCTTCATAAAATGTACCGCACTAAATTATCTACCTACATCCCTCCTCGATGCACTTAATGAGTTGCAACTTTGTCTCAAATTATGCCTTAGTTCTCTAGTTTAAGTCTTAAATTAGTTGCGTGTTAAGTTATAGATATGTTTCTTTATAATATTCACATTATTATTTTTCTTATATAATTAAGGGGTTGGGTGTCAATTGGGACGTGAGTCCTTTTCCTTTCTCCTGTCACCTTCAGTGTTTTTTGGGGTCTTTTTTTTTTTTTGCTTGTATCTTGTTAGTTATTTGTATTTATCATTGTAATCATTTATTGTATGATTGTATAATACTGTGACAAACTCATTAAATAAAAATAAATAATATATTATTCACAATAAGAATGACCAATAATAAACTACAAATAATCCACTCATCAATTTTAATAATCATACTGCTGTCGTGGAACATGTTATTTAATATATAAAAAATATCTATACATATCATGCCTATACATATATAGCAGATCTTTAAGAAAGTTAAGTACATTCGACCTGTCGGCACAAAAACAGATTTCGGATCAACAACGTAAACAATCGAAGGAATGCGCGCAACGTTTCGACGCCCACACCCACGCTCCAAAGGAATGCGCCGGACGTTTCGACGCCCGCACCCACGCCTCAACCAACGCATTTAAGCAGCGTACTAACCGATATTTTTCAGTCGCCTGATGATCCGGTTTAGGGTGAAACCTCTGGTAGCGAAGACTTTAAGGTAACTATACTTCATGCTTTATATATATATATATATATATATATATATATATATATATATATATATATATATATATATATATATATATAGTGTAGACTATGTGTGTGCAGTACTAGTAGCCAGTAGGCTGTAAACAGTAGCATAACAATTGTCCAGTATCATGATTTCATCGGTATATGGGGCCTATTAACTACCTGGACCCATGCAGAGACATGCTCGCGGTCCGTCACCTGTGCCCCCCCCCCCCCCAAAAAAAAAAAAAAATTAATAATAACGGGCCACGTAGCATTTGATACATCTGCTACTGTACTAATCCGAAATCTGTTTTTGTGCCGACAGGTAGAAACTATTTCTGATCTTTGGTTTAGTAAAAATTGTTTGTCTGCCTTCATGATGAAAAGTTTTTCGTCCAAACATAAACTGCATCTTTTTTATCCTCCCGTGTAAGAAATTGAGTGTTTTAGTATAGACCAGGTTATGTCGAAACTTTGGTTTTTTTCTTTCAAATTCCAAATGTATTTCGAAAGTTTCGTCTCGTTTGAATACTTTTTATTCTGGAAAGATTTGGTATGGTTACGATATCGCTCTTTATATCATGCCAATGTATTGCTTAGTGATGTTCGTGTTGCTTATGGAAATAGATGTCTTGTATACTATGTTGTTTGTCATGCTTTGCCCACGTAGGGGGCAATTGTCCTTAATCCTGCAATTGCAACTGCTTGTAACTATGCTTAGTGGCTTGCTTTTCCTGATTGTGCGTGAATTATGTTTCGTGATAATAGACTTGACGTTGTTCATGCAACTATAGCTAATCTTGACTGTGTTTCTGTTAAAAAGTTTGTGAAGCTTGTGTCCTGGTGAAAAGTGCTTGTCAATAAGGCTAAGAAAGTTGAGCCCTACGTTTGTTTTGGCATTTTTGTTAAATGGAGGGTTAAACCAGATGATATTGCGGTGTCTATTTCTGCGTGTTTGCTGTGGTGCTTCTTGTGTGTAGTTTAGCTCATGGTTGAAATTGCTGGCCTTAATGCATTTTGGTTAATTGGTGCGGTTTCATGGAATGTCCGCTCGTCAGACGAGAGGAGGGAAATGCGCTTGTTGATTGATGTAGGTAGCTGTCTTAAAATGCTTGGTGGGTGGTTTGATTGCTTGTTTATGTATAATGGATCGTCATTGGGCTTTCGAAAAGGTTTGTATTTTCCATTGCTTAGGTCGAAAGTAACGTCTAAAAAGTTTACTGAAATTAAATTTGCTTCTGCCGTGATTTTTAAGCCAAACTGTTCGAAACTTTTGTGAAGATCTTTTCTTGTTTTGTCTGCCAATCGTGCGGTCTTATTTTTTAGTACTGCCAATCCGTCGTCTCTATATAGGCCAATATTTTGGTTGCCAAACTTTTTCCCTAGGTCGTTTAGAATGAAAAGGCCTACTAGTTCGCATACTTCAGCGCCGTCATAGCTACCCATGTTGCTGTCTTTTTTTATGGAGGGGGATTGTGGACAAAATTGCGAGATCAGTTGTGCATTATACCGTACTGTAATGTATCACACCCGATAATGTTATGTCGTACCCGGTATGTTGCAATACCGTGTCCGACACATAACTATATCGCACCGTATGCTACTGTATGTCGTACCCGGAGTTGCAATGTCGTATCCGGAGATGCAATGTCGTACCTGGAGATGCAATGTCGTACCTGGAGATGCAATGTCGTACCCGGAGATGCAATGTCGTACCCAGAGATGCAATGTCGTACCCAGAGATGCCATCGTATCCAGAGATGCAATGTCGTACCACAGAATAAAGAACTGAGCAGAAGGGCCACTCGGGTCGGAACCTTTGAAGTTTTTGTCCCCGCGCTGGTTACCGAAAACCACTTCCGGAAAATCTCGCGGCCAGTAAACCTCAGCCAGGTCAACAAGGAGTGCAATGGCGAAATACGGAGTTGGATCACTAAAATCGATATATTTCAAAAACTAGTCCCTCGATTTTTACGCTACAACCAGTAATAATAGAGGAAAGGCAGATGACAATATTTTTGCCATTTAGAAGGTATGGGAAACATTTGAAAGTGAAAATTTACGGATTAAAACGAACACGAACCGCCATTGTGTGAAGCTATTTAAAGCATTACCGTCTACTTTAAACTTGCATTTGCAAGCAAAAATAAGAGCAGACTATCTTAGAAAACAGTTTAAACGTTAAAGATAAAGATTAAACTGCACATATTTCCTGTTATTTCTTGAATGGGATGAGTAATTTTGAAGAACGAAGCAATTCTATTAGTTGATGTTTTACAAGTAATACTTGAAAATAAGGCCATGCAGCTGTTGTTTTATTTCATAGGGATGCAACAACATATTTTTTTCATAACTCATGTTTAAATTACTGCTTGGTGTCACCACCTTTGAGTTTGCTGTCATGTTGTTTGACATCAGTGTAATGTATGTTTTAATAACCAATTCTGCAATTAAAAAACTGAATTACAATGGATTTACAATGAATGAATATACAAAATTTCTATTAGAATAGAATAGAATAGAATATATATATATATATATATATATATATATATATATATATATATATATATATATATATATATATATATATATATATATATATATAATACAATTTGGACAAGGGAATTGTTTTAGCAAAACTCTCAGTTGATGAATTAGCAATAAACAAGTATGATTTAATTTGTTGGGGTTTTTTGTACGAGCCATTTATGTATTTACTAGATCCATCCAAACAACCAGCCCTGGAGACTCTTAAAATTAAACCTGACTTTTTACAGGAAAAACAGAATTTCTCTGAATGACTTTGCTTGGTCATAATATGCAAAATTCAAAGTTAGTGCAAACTTGCTGTTGCACTGGTGCAGTTCAACAAGAAATCCAACCTCAAATGATAAACGTTTTTGTGCAATCACAAACAGTCTATCCCAAATATTTATTTTCATATAGCAAAAAATATTAAAATAATTTACACTGTAGTGAAAATCAAAGTTCAGTATCAAACTATAGATTTTTTTAGAAATAATTTACAAGTGACCATCCAATAAACAAAATACTCGACCACTAAAATAATTATTATACACCAGTCCTTGTTTTGATCTAAAATATACGATCATTCCTCTACCATGAAACATTACAGCTTAGGTTAGCAACCCCAATCTTGGACTGAATTGCATATATTTCAGCACACTACTTTCAAGTTCAAGAAGATCAAGGGTCTGACAATGACATGAATATAAACACGTTCAAGAAGAAGTACTGTATGCACGATTCAACTGTAATAAAAAATAAAACAAACATAAAAATCACAGCCACGCTTCTCAATATAAACATATTAAAGTTATCATTGCAGAACTATATAACTTTAGTTTTGAAAAGCGGGTTGTCTTTTAATATGGAATACCGGTCAGCAAATTTCAGTGTCCAATTCCCCCAAATTCACCTAACAGAATTGCTTCGTTGTTCAGAGCAACTCGTCCAATTCAATAAATAACAATACCAAAAAGTGTGATTTCATCTTTGTACTCAATGTTTGAAATATTTTCAAAGAGTTTCTACTCTTTTTCTAGCCGTAAAGGCATGTTGAAAGTCGACAAGAATGCTTTAGTGGCTCAATACTGTGGCGGTTTTAATTCCGTAAATTTTCACTTTCACATGTTTTTCATACCTTCTAAACAGCAAAAATATTGTCACTTACCTTCTCTGAATCACTACTGGTTGTAGCGTGAAGATCGAGCGACTAGTTCGTGAGATATAGCGGTTTTAGTGATCCAACTCCGTATTTCGCCATTACACTCCTTGTTGACCTGGCTGAGGTTTACTGGTGGCGAGCTTCATAGACCTCGTGCATGCGCACTGAAAAACGGCGACCACTTTATTCTGTGGTACGACATTGTGTCTCTGGGTACGACATTGCATCTCCGGGTACGACATTGCATCTCCAGGTACGACATTGCATCTCTGGGTACGACATTGCATCTCCGGGTACGACTTTGCATCTCCGGGTACGACATTGCATCTCTGGGTACGACATTGCATCTCCGGGTACGACATTGCATCGCTGGGTACGACATTGCATCTCTGGGTACGACATTGCATCGCCGGGTACGACATACAGTAGCATACGGTGCGATATAGTTATGTGTCGGACACGGTATTGCAACATACCGGGTACAACATAACATCGCAATTTTGTCCACAATCCCCCTCCATATTTTTTTATCCACGGTTTTTCGTTGTTGAAAAGGAGCGATTTTCTAGCGTGTTTTACTATTGAAATGTCACTTTCGGTAATGATAGCCAAATTTCTGGCCCAAGATAATGCTTGGTCCAGAAGGTCTTCAGAAATTGAAGGGTAGAAATTAACAATGTCAAACGAAATGAAGGTATGCATGTCTGCTTTTCTCTTCAATGTTGCCAAACCATTCGATTACTTCTTGTGTGTTTTTCCATTGATTTACGTTCAAAATGTTCCTTAGCTCAGAGTTGATTTTATCAAGAATTACTTTGCTGAGCTTTCCGGACTCACTTTTAGCAGGATTAATTAATCGGCATGTTGGGTTGTTTTCGAAATTATCCTTATGGTCTTTGAGTGAAATAAATGTTTCGCGTTTTTTCATGTGTTCAATACGGTCGCCAATTCCCAAGTTATTCGAAATGTGTTTTAGTTCATTGTCTATCTGTTCTATGGTGTCCTCTGATCCATGTTTATATGTTTTTGTTATATTGTCATGCAAAAGATTGTTGTATGTGTCGAGCGAGGTTTCATAAATGTTTCTAGTTTTGTCGGCGAAAACAAAAATATTAGGTGACGAATTAATTTTCTTCAAATCGTTTGCCAAAGATTCTTGAAATGGATTGCTCGTATGCCGAAATTTGGTGTTTTCAATGAGTTTATTAAGTCGTCTTCGAAAGGTTTAATATCCAATACAGTGGGAGGTGTTTTGTTAGAAGGCAGTCCGAAATGGTTATTTTTTGACGGGTTTTTATCACCATTAAGAAAAAAGTGAGCTTTCCATCTCATACGTTTTATTACGCTTTCAACTTTTTCGATCAAATCTTTCAAATAAGCATCTTGTGGTGGTATTGGAATGTTTTTCAGTGAATGGTCAAACCGAAATTTTCGCATTTTTAAGGTATAATACTATAAAACAACGTAAACAAGAGTGCACAACCGGTATACGCGGGTGCGAATATAAGTGAATTTTGGTTCACGAAATGTTAGAGAGTGCTCAATACTATATATAGATAGAGCAAAATACAAAGCATGAAGTATAGGATACAAATAGCCGATTTACTGTAATATATCTTGAAGAGAAACCAGATAACCTGAAGAAACCAAACACCGTATGGTAAACAAAAACTCGATCTGAATTGCAGTGTTTGTGGTCACTCAGTGGTCTCAAAATCTTTTTAAAGTTAGCGGTCGGGGATTTGTATTTTTTTAGTATTATAAATAATTATGTAAACGCCAAGACGGTATACAGTTTCAGGCCACGTCCACACGTAAGCCTTTTCATAGGGATTTTATATTGTTCTCGGTCCTCAGGGAGCAGAAAACAATGGCCTCATTACATGAAACAATATGAAAACGCTAGGAAAACGTATACGTGTGGATGGGGTCTCAGTAATAGGTAATGAGAACTACACGGTGTTAAAGTAGCGTGATAGCAGATATAAGGGAGTAAATCGTCAACGGAGATATTTGATTTTATACTAACAAAGCGCAAATGAATATTAGCTAATTAGCCTGTGGCTATATATGTTGCGTATCACATAACGCGAACCAAGGCTGTTAGACATGCAGTATAAAATTACATAAAGAATTATAAATAAAGTTTCAGAAACAAGAATGATGCGTATATACGTAACGTAGCAATGTGCATCATACTTTGGGACACAAGGCGCCATTAAAAACATGTTTTAAGACTTTTAAAATTGTGCTCAAAATTGCTGTCAGAGTGCGGGAAACGCCGTTTCAGAGACCCAAATTTTAAAAATTTCCCAGGGGGGCGCATGCCCTAAAAATGTGGACTTCAACAAATTTGACTAAGGTATAAATATTCCTAGATCCGCCCCTGCTATCCGCCTTTCCATATGCAACATAGCCGGAGGCTAATTGCGCTTTTTATTCAAATTCCCTTCTAATCTCTCCCTCATTCTTCAACAATACATTACATGACTAAAACTCCTTTGTGGTTCCCATTAACTACACTCAAACTTATAAAAAAAATTGTGATAACCCCGTAGCGAAAGGAGAGAGCTCATCCAGGCTCGGCACATTGTGTAATTTTACTGTGCCGAACAACGACATTCCTAAACGCCCCGTGTAAAGCTTATAGTCAAAGAGAGCAAACTTACTTTGCACTTTGACTTTGAGCCATTATTTTTCCGTATAGCCTATCCATCGCCCATCCCACGCAAACCCTCCTGCATCCAAGACACTACTGACATTCTCATACGAACATTTCCCCTCAACAACAACTCAGCTACTGATTTAATTTAATACTTATTACTATAGATGTCAATAGCTTGTACACAAACATATCAAATGATTAAGGCATATTTAAGCTTGCGTTGATATGCTTAAGATACACAAGATAGTTGGCATGCATTAACACACAATACATTACTTATATATATCTCCACTTTTACTTACATCCAACAATTTACTAATATCCCTACATAATCCCACGGCACAACTACTCCTAAGGACAATGACTATCCCCTTAATTCCTACAACACGTACATACTTCTCACTGTGACCTGGAAACAAATTACGTTACCCAACATGCAAAATAACAACAAAATAACTCTAGTTACACCTATAGAATAATTATACCAACTATTCAATGACATGACATACAATTTTCCTTTTGGCCACAAACTAATACAAACACACTGACATACCTACTTTCCATATTAAATACACGACCCAACATACAAATACTTATTACTATAAAAGTAAATAGCTTGTACACAAACATATCAAATAATGAAGGCAATTAAGCCTCCGTTGATATGCTTAAGGTACACAAAACAGTTGACATCTATACAGACCACATTTCCAATTTATACACTTCCACTTATACATACGTCAAGCAATTTATTAATTATATATTGCCATTATCCCACAATTACCCCTAAGGACAATGACTACCCCTGATGTCTGCACCACGCACGCTTCGCTGTGAACTGGAAACGAATGACGCAACACTACTTAACCCTTCTCTTACATACGGACACCCTCATTACATATCCGAAGACTGACAAAGTGATTCTTTGTTTCTCCTACTAAACTTCTACGAGAACTCTACACGCTACTACCTTCCTACTCTACTCCAAGATTTTATGCGTTGGACTACCTTAAACACATGCACAACAAGTTTTAGGCCGGTGGCTGTACCTCGATATTCTTAAGTTTGGCTGGACACATTTAAAGAATAAGATTTCTTTAGTGGAAATGTAATTAAATGCGATGCAGATGTGAAATCAAATAATTGGCCCCGGAGTTAACAACCAGTTTGGTCAAAAAGAGGGGTGTGCTAAATAATGACGTCATATGTAGTTGGATAAAAAATAAATTTTGGAAATGTGCAAGTTAAACATTTCTGCCAGATAGATCTAGCTAGATAAGTGGACAAAAAAACTCAATTGCACTGATTACTCTCAGTCATTCGTTGCGGAAATATCGTTGACCAAAGTTTTTGAACAATGCTGACTAAGCATTTTTTATCTATTTTGTATCTCTAAATGGTTCATTGTAACTCGTTTATTTTTCTACCAGCAAAGCTTCTATTGAGAGACCATGTTTAAGAGAATGGTTCAAAATATTTCTTTTGCCCTAGTATCTTAAATTCAGCACTCAAGTCTGTCCATTAAAGGATGATAACTTTTCTCTTAAATTGGTAATCGACAAACTGTGGAAATCAAGTTAAAATTAAACATCCAGGAGAAAAACAAGAAACGTTGCTATTATTTCTTCATTTCTGCCACAACTATTTTAATTGTCCAGTTTTTAGGCACCTCAGAAGGTAATTGTACTACAAAATAAGCGTTTAGTTGTTCTTTTGTTTTGATATACTATTGGTTGGAGTGGCATTTTGATACTACGCTTAATTTTTAAGGATCTGGATGATTCATTGAATGCTTAGGAGTGTGGCAGAAAATGTAATTTTTGCTTGCTCTCCAAATTTTACTCCACATTTTTTAAAGAAATTTACCATCTTCTGACGCACACATTGGAGTGCCGAATTAAAGATACTAGTGCTATGTAAATCTTTTAAGCCTTTTTCTATGAGATGATCTGTTAACAGGAACTTTACTGGTAGAAAAATAAAGGATTTGAAATGAACCGTTTGAACATATAAAACAAACACAAAATGCTTAGTCAGCAATTTTCAAAAACTTTGGTGTACGATATTTCTGTAACGAATGACTGAAAGTAATTAGTGCAATTGAGTTTTTTTGTCCACTTATATAGATCTATCTGGCAGAAACGTTTAACTTGCAGATTTCCAAAATTTATATTTTTTCCAACAATAGAGACGTCATTATTTAGCACACCCCCCCTTTTGACCAAACTGGTTGTTAAATCCCTGCTGATGAGACCACCAGAAGGTCGAAACGCGTCCAGGGTTGTGTCCCAGATCCTGATTGCACTATATAGGCATACACTGAAACAAGTTCAGAAACAAGTTTCCGAAACACATTTTCGAAAAAATTTCCGAAACTTGTTTATAAAAATAGAACAGTACTCTAATCCGGAAAACTTTGTTTCGGAAACAAAGTTTCGGAAACTTTTCAACATACACTGGAAACTTTTGTTTCTGAAACCATGTTTTGGTAACTTGTTTCGGAAATTTTCTCTAGTGTATGCCAGGCTTAACAGTTTATGGATATTTGTTACCGTCGTGTGTTACGAAGTTCGTTGGGATTTGGAAGTTCCGAAGTTCGTTACGAACTTCGGAACTACGTTGCCAATGTATAGACAAATTACCCAATCAAATTGCGAGTTTGAATCAAACTATATTGATTGGATAATTCTCAACATTGGCAACGTAGTTTCGAACTTCCGAACGAATATCTGAACTTCGCAACGAACTTCGCAAGGCAAAGAGGAAAATTAATCTGAAATCAACTGTAATGAATACTTATACTTATACAATACGATAGTCCGTATTCAATACATGATGAATACAGTACTTGGAAATATGAAATTTCTTTCAAGTGCTGATCGCCAAGATATAACCTAGTGAAAACTCGAAATAAATTTTCGCATACTCATGTGTAAACCTATGGTTTGGTAGTTTATAAAAAAATCAGACTCGTACGTGTAGAACACAAACGAGAAAAGCCATTAGAAACTCATTAAATGTTACTAATGAGCAAAACACCCCGGATTTGCATATATGGTAGAATATTTAATTGTTTCGGTGGGTTAAAGGAGGATAATAAGGGGCATGAGGAGGTATTAATGCGTGGGCATGTTCGGGCGTGAAGGTTATTAGCAGTGTTAGCATAGCGAAACCGCCTGGGGTAACCCCCAAACACCCAAGGGGTAAACCCCAATCTCCCCTGGGATACCCCAATCACCCATGCGGTACCCCCAATCACCCCATGGTTAACCTCAAAACACCCCTGGGGTAACCCCCAAACACCCCCGTTCTCCTCCACCTCCTCCTCTTTCTCCTCCTCCTCTTTCTCCTCCTCCTCTTTCTCCTCTTCTTCCTCCTTCTCCTCCTCCTCCTCCTCCTCTTTCTCCTCCTCCTCCTCCTCCTCCTCTTTCTCGTCCTCCTCCTCGTCCTCCTCTTTCTCCTTCTCCTCCTCCTCCTCTTTCTCCTCCTCCTCTTCCTCCTACTCCTCCTCCTCCTCCTGTTTCTCCTGCTCTTTCTCCTCCTCCTCCTCCTCCTCCTCCTCTTTCTCCTCCTCCTCTTTCTGCTCCTCCTCTTTCTCCTCTTCCTCCTCTTTCTTCTCCTCCTCCTCCTCTTTCTCCTCCTCCTCTTCCTACTCCTCTTTCTCCTGCTCTTTCTCCTCCTCCTCCTGTTTCTCCTCCTGTTTCTCCTCCTCTTTCTCCTCCTCTTTCTCCTCCACATCCTCCTCTCCTTCTCCTCCTCTGGAGGAGGAGGAGGAGAAAGAGGAGGAGGAGGAGAAAGAGGATGAATAAGAGGAGGAGAAACGGGAGGAGGAGGAGGAGAAAGAGCAGGAGAAAGAGGAGAAGGAGGTGAAGAAGGAGGAAGAGGAGGAGGAGAAAGAGGAGGAGAAGGAGAAGAAAGAGGAGGAAGAGGAGAAAGAGGAGGAGGAGAAAGAGGAGGAGGAGGAGAAAGAGGAGGAGGAAGAGAGAGAGGAGGATGATGAGGAGGAGGAGAAGGAGAAAGAGGAGGAGGAGGAGGAGAAAGAGGAGGAGCAGGAGGAGAAACAGGAGGAGGAGGAGGAGGAGGAGGAGAAAGAGGAGGAGGAGGAGAAGGAGGAAGAGGAGAAAGAGGAGGAGGAGAAGGAGGAAGAGGAAGAGAAAGAGGAGGAGTAGAAAGAGGAGGAGGAGAAAGAGGAGGAGGAGGTGGAGGAGAACGGGGGTGTTTCGGGGTTACCCCAGGGGTGTTTTGAGGTTAACCATGGGGTGATTGGGGGTAGCGCATGGATGATTGGGGTATCCCAGGGGAGTTTGGGGTTTACCCCTTGGGTGTTTGGGGTTACCCCAGGCGGTTTCGCTATGCTAACACTGCTAATAACCTTCACGGCCGAACATGCCCGCGCATTAATACCTCCTAATGCCCCTTATTATCCTCCTTATTATCCTCCATATATGCAAATCTGGGGTGTTTTGCTCATTAGTAACATTTAATGAGTTTCTAATGGCTTTTCTCATTTGTGTTCTACACGTACGAGTCTGATTTTTTTATAAACTACCAAACCATAGCATCGAATTATTTAACCAAGCTCTGTAATTTTCCGAAGTAGACTCCGATAATAAAATATATTTAGACTAACAACTCGCTAAGAGTTATCATCCAAAGCGAACCTTGATGAACTTTGCACAGTTCTTAAACGTATAAACACCACAAAAGCGAACCAAATATCTAATATAATATTCACATACAAGATTACGTTGCTACTTGCCAGTGTTAATACGCTTTAAACCCCTTAGCTCACGGCTTTTCGAATTGATTCCTCACACTATCTTAAGTTTTCTTAAATACGGCTTAAAGTGATTCCTCATTCTATCTTCTCACGATTTTTTCACCTATAAACAAGGGTTTAGTAAGCAATGATTCTAGGATGACTTATTCTGTTTGAATATTATAACATCCTGCTGACTGTCGATGAGTAAGGTAAAGTGCATAAATGAAATTTGGTTCCTAATACTTACATAAGTCGAGCATCTTTTGATAATGACGATCTTCGGGAATTAGTCGGAGAGCTATCGGTTGTGACGTACTACACGGAGGGTTGAGTAACAGTAGAGGGTCCCAAAGGAGCCTGAGACGAATGAAGGACGCGACGCTGTCTTGCTATGGTAACACTGTTAATGACCTTCTCGCCTAGACTTGCCTAAGCGCTTAATCTCCCTAATGACCCCTAATGAGTTTCTCTTTTGTATCCTGCACGTGCACTCAGGATAAATATGCAAATATCACACTTAGTAACAGAAAGCGTAGCAACGCTTTCAAAGTAATAAATCGCTTTGCCTTTATATTTCGACATTTAAAATCGTTCTTTTCATGACTTCTTAAAGTGATTCTCAGTAATTCTATCTTCCTACGACTTACTCGCTTTTATAAACTTACCACACCCTATTCTTTTGTTTTCAGTCGGTTTTTAATTTCAGTGTAATAACCGCTGTCTGAAAGTAGGCGGTGGTATTTGAATATTCCGGGGGAAAGGCGGGGTTGAAAGAAACTATATAATAACCGGGTACCAGGTTATTACTGAAAAATAATAACCAGGTACCAGGTTATTATTTAAAAATAATCACCTACCACCAATTCCTTTAAATTAACATAACACAACATCATAATTATATTCAAAACAAAAGAGTGCACTCATGCATACATACTTTAAAACACAACACTGGCATTAAGCACAAAACTATACTTATAAAGTCAAAATTATCCCATTTAAGAGTTTAAATTAAAGTTAATTGTAATGTTGAATTTTTTTCTTATCTTCATTTCCTCCATCATGCTCCAAACACGCTTCTTTCTTATTTCCTCCTTCAACAGGCTCGTGGGTCGCTTCGTTCACTTGAACAATCTCGGCAGGAGTCACTTTCTTCTTCCCTTCAACAGGCTCCAGATCCACTTCCTTCTTTGCTTCACTCGGCGTTGTACATATCCTTTTTGTTTCTGTCAAATTCCCGTATAATACGGACGAAACGCCTTCTTCCAGCTCTTTACTGGTCCTCTTGTAAGCTCGGACCGCCAAACTTCGATGGCCTAAAATTAATCCACACGTTAAATTTAACACGACATACCATGTACCTATACGGAGACTAAAGTATACCATATATGGGTCACGTTAAAATACTGTGTAAAGACCATCCAAAATACATGCTATTTTAACCATGAAGCAAACAAACCTGTTTTTTCACAAATTAGCTGGTCGTCTACTTTCGCGTCGTACAATCTCGTCGCGGCCGTGGCTCGTAAGCTATGATTTGTCTTAAATCCTTGTATTCCCCCAGCCTCACACAATCGCTTTACCGTGCTCGCTAACTTGTTATGACCTAACGGAACTGTAGAGTACCAACAATCATTCTTTGGAACTCTTAACGGAGTCAGGTAGAAAGCATCACTCGTTCTTTCTTTCGGACTACATAAAATCAGATAAAGATAATTTATATATATTTACACTAAATACGCACGATCTTTAGTACGCCGAATTTAGATATTAAAAACGATATACACTCACTGTAGACTACATAAAAAGAACGCTTACCATAGACTACAATACTTTTTGTATAGACAAACTATGCATCGCGATGGGTCAGCATTCTCATGTGCACGGGTAGTTTTCCCTCTCGTCCTTCTGTTGTTAAGTCCACCAGCGTTTGTCTTGCTAATGTCCTCGGTGTATTTCTGACTCGCACAACCACCGATCAAACCTTGCCTCAATATCAGAGCCTCCTTCTGATAAAATATCACTCACAGTTATTTCTTCTGATATAAAACGGCTCTGAGTAATAAAGAGTTCTTCGTCACTTTCCGCCATCACGCCTTCTTTGCTTGAACTCAAACGACTTTTCACTGTATTATAATTTCAAAAATATGCATAAAACAATTATGAATCTTTAATGTCGAAAACCGACGGAAAACAAAAGAATAGGGTGTGGCAAGTATATAAATAAGTTAAAGCCCTCGGGAATCGGTTTTTATTTAACTGTAAAGACCTCGGGCTTCGCCCTCGGTCTTCACAGTTAAATAAAAACCTCTCCCTCGTGCTTTAACCTATATATAAACAAGGGTTTAGTTAGCAGTGATTCTAGGATGACTTACTCTGTTTGTACTCCAGTTAATCTAGCAACGCTTTCAAAGTAATAAATCGCTTTGCCTTTATATTTCGACATTTAAACTCGTTCTTTTCATGACTTCTTAAAGTGATTCTTCATTCTATCTTCCTACGATTTACTCGCTTATAAACAAGGGTTTAGTTAGCAGTGATTCTAGGATGACTTACTCTGTTTGTACTCCAGTTAACCTAGCAACGCTTTCAAAGTAATAAATCGCTTTGGCTTTAGTTCATATTTCGACACTTAAAATCGTTCTTTCCATGACTTCTCGAAGTGATTCCTCATTCTATCTTCCTACAATTTCCTCGCTCATGAACTAGGGTTTAGTTAGCAATAATTATAGGATGACTTACTCTGTTTGAATATCTAGGTCCTAAAAATATAATCCAATGTCGCCCAATCATGTCACAGGTGTTCGTCATGCGCGAGTCATTCGTGAGTCATGAGTGGGTCATACGTGAGTCATGTGTGAGTCATTCTTGAGTCACTGTGAATATTAATGAGGCGGCATCCCTTTGTTTACCTAATTAATTACTTTTCGTGCATCACACCGTGCATCACACCGTGCGTCACACCGCCGGGCGTCAAAGTCTCGAACAAGTATAGATTCGTCCAACGAACTTAGCCGACCAGACCAGGTGTAATCCTAACATCGTAATGTCCGAGCTTATATAGCCTCATGCGCACTAATTATCCCAGTCTTGTCCAAACATGTCCTATTATGCTGGCTCCGTTTATTACTTTCGTGCATCACACTGTGATGCACACGGTGCGTCACACCGTGCACCACACCGTGCACCACACCGTGCATCACACCGTGCATCACACCGTGCGTCACACCGCCGGGCGTCAAAGTCTCGAACAAGTATAGATTCGTCCAACGAACTTAGCCGACCAGACCAGGTGTAATCCTAACATCGTAATGTCCGAGCTTATATAGCCTCATGCGCACTAATTATCCCAGTCTTGTCCAAACATGTCCTATTATGCTGGCTCCGTTTATTACTTTCGTGCATCACACTGTGATGCACACGGTGCGTCACACCGTGCACCACACCGTGCACCACACCGTGCATCACACCGTGCATCACACCGTGCGTCACACCGTGCGTCACACCGTGCGTCACACCGTGCGTCACACCGTGCGTCACACCGTGCGTCACACCGTGCGTCACACCGTGCGTCATGCGTGAGTCATTCGTGAGTCATGCTGAATATTAATGAGGCGGCATCCCTTTGGTCCCTATATGGGGGGGATATCTACTCACACCACACCACACCACACAACACCACACCACACAACACAACACAACACAACACAACACAACACAACACAACACAACACAACACAATACACATTGAACAAATACTACGAAAACATTGGCACTTAATTAATTGAGCAGGATCCTACATTGAGCATTCTCTGGCTAGAAGCTCCAATAGTAGCATACCAACGAAATAAAAATTTAAAAGACTCACTTGTATGTGCAAAACTACAAAACAACACCAGAATAAATGAAAAAAAGCCCAAAATGACTCACAAAACATGGCCAACTTGGCAAACCAGCACCCAAGCATATCCTATCAGAGGACCCACAGTATCACCAGAACAATGTTTACAATTCATTCTCCCTACAGACTTACTAAATTTTATTAAAATATAGGTGGTTACAACCAACCTACAACGTTGGTTGTTTTATATATTTTGTAGATCGTAATTACGAGTTTTTCTGGAAAATCGTGAGTTAATACAAACCATTCCTTCTTGAGTTACAGAGTTTTGAATTATATTATTGCTGATACCAGCATAATTTTCAAATGTCGTTAAAAGCACTTTGTACACATAGTTGGGCATACAATGAATGCTTGGTTAAGCTTTAGAAGATATGTCCAAATATATCTGATGTACAATCTAAAGATTCTGGTTGAAACTACACTTTATATGAGCATTCGTTTTTCGGGGCAAGCCCCCCTTTTTTATGGGGGGGGGGGGGGGGGCAGAATATGTTTGCCACATCCCCACTTTTTAACAAGGCCAGTAATAAACAAGGCTAGTAATAAAGTTATGATCAACAAAATCAACAAGAAAACAATTTTTATACATACCATTTCTGTTTTTGAATGTACCTCTTGTAAGCCTGACCCAACACAATACAATACACTAACCCTAGCTAACCCACGACTTTGAATAAAGATATAATTAAAAAAATACGTGAATGCAACAACCCCTCGCCCGCTTTATATGCATTTTTTTGTAACACCCCCCCCACCCCCTAATTTCTGTTTTTTTGTTGTATTTAATCATGACACACAGATCAGAAAACATCCCAGAAAATTAGTTAGCAAGGTTAATCTGCCGTCATGTATTGACACACTGAAAGAACATGGAAAGTCAATATTAAAATAAAACAAAAAAAACGAGATGAACCAAATGACAAATTTTCATTCAAAAATAGATATAAACCGTAATGCAACGTCCTAGCGTTCAAAGACAACTCTAGACAAGATATTATTTATATCAATTTTAATTTTCAAGATTTCTTGCGTTTTAACTCAGCAAAACTGGTAAATACAAATCTCCTACCGTTAAACTTTCTTCTGCTTTTGTCACCACAAACACTGCCAATTCAGACTATTTTCGGTCGGCATCGTTTTCGGTCTAATTTATCGTAATTTTAGACTTTTTTCAGTGGTTTTAAGTCGTATTTATTGTTGTTTTTTTCTCGCTGCCACATCTCTTGTTAGCCTTTTTTCTTTGGTATTTTTCTATAGTAATATTAAATGTACATTTTAGCTGAAACCATTTTTTCTGGCAAAGATTTCTTTCGTCATGGCACAGGTCATGATATGATCGTTGAAAAACTATTTCGTTATTTAGAAATTACTATCGTAAGTGAAATGCTGCCTCAAAAGGGACAAAAACCTTTAGCCTACTCCACAGGCAACTCTATGTAGTCTGTGGCCAATGTGACACCCCCTTGCCCACTCCACCCAAGATTGCCCACTCCACTCAAGATTGCCCACTCCACCCAAGATTGCCCACTCCACCCGAGATTGCCCACTCCACCCGAGATTGCCCACTCCACGCGAGACTGCCCACTCCACCCGAGATTGCCCACCCTACCTGAGATTGCCCACTCCACCCAAGATTACCCACTCCACTCAAGATTGCCCACTCCACCCAAGATTGCCCACTCCACCCAAGATTGCCCACTCCACCCGCAGAGTTTGCCCACTCTACCCAAGTTTTTTTCACCTCTTCCCAATATAAAGAGCTAACAAGGTTGCCTGCGAAGGAGGCTGGAAAGTCCAAAAAACTTTTTTATTCAGAGACGACATAATGTTGATGCTTAGAACAATAGTCAGTAACTGGCTCAGCAAGAGAAATCCCTCACGCGCAATATCATTCTCAAAAAAACATTTATGTATATAATGTTTCCCTGCAAATAAAAGACACTGTTGACTGTTAACAGTGTCGTGACGTCGTCGAGTTCCACAATAAACTCATGAAAGAGCACTGCTTTCCTTAAGAGTCAAGACTGGCCACTGAACGGCAGCAAATAGAAGAAAACAACCATAAAATCTCTTACCAAAATATAGAATTTTTAAACAAGATAAATCTTTCTACTCACTGAAATCAAGGTTTATTTGCAGCTCACAGCACTCGCGGTGAGTCCTTGCCAGATCTCTTGGCCGAGTTATGTACTTGGATAGTTTGGATAGCATGCTAGCTAAAGCCGACACTTAGGATAACCAAACAATTATACTTGGAGACTTTAACGTAGATCTTTTATCTCAGTCATGCAGTAAGCGATTTAAAAACTTATTCAGCTCTTTTGATCTTCACCAACTAATAACCACACCGACAAGACCTATTTCTGGATCGCTTATTGATCATATTTACGTTACCCATAAGGACAATGTTTTTAAATCTGGTACTTTACCTATTTCATTAAGTGACCATTTTCCCATTTTCGTTGCGTGGCTAACCCGATGTAATTTCAGAAGGTCCTACAGTCATAAGTCTATTTTCTATCGCTCGCTTAAAGATTTTTTTGCTCATCGTTTTGTAGCTGATTTAAATAATACACCATGGAACACCATAGAAATGTTTACGGACATTAATGAAGCTCTTGAACATTGGTATGCTCTGTTTAATTATGTACTTGACAATCACGCGCCCTTGAAGAAAAAGCGAGTCAAAAGGCTTCACCAACCTGAATGGTTCACTGATGAGATTAGTCCTGCAATTAAGAAGCGCAACAATCTACACAAACTTGCCATTTTAAATAATACTACTATTTACTGGCGAGATTATAGGTCGGCACGCAATCGAGTGGTACATTTGATTAGAGATGCAAAGCGCACCTTCTATTGCAAGTCTATAAATGCTAATCTTGATAATCCAAAACATCTTTGGAAAATAATCCGTAACATTGCACCCTCGAAGTGTTGTAATTTGCCTAACCACTTAACCATAGATGATAAAACCTTTACAGATCCTAAAGATATTGCTAATTTGTTTAATGATCACTTTGCACATATTAGGGACTCCGTTAAGCTTGATGATTCTAGCAACTCTAACTGGGACTATACCTTACTAATTTTGTTTGTTCTAAACTATCACCAAATACCACGTTATACTATATTCCTCCAGTTTCAGAAGATTTTGTACTCAGTCTGCTAAACCATTTGTCTGTAACTAAAGCTGCTGGGTTAGACGATGTTAGTGGATATTTTCTTAAAATAGCTGCACCATCTATCTCGCCCATTCTAACGAATATTTATAATCTGAGCATTACCTCAGCCGTTTTTCCTAACTTATGGAAAATTGCTAAAGTTTCTCCCCTATTGAAAGCTGGCTCGCTTTCTGACCGCTCTAACTTTCGTCCAATCTCTGTTAGCTATAATTTGAAAGATTCTTGAACGTCATGTTCATGTGTCACTTTATAATTTTCTAACAAGCTACAATCTTCTTGTTGATAATCAATTTGGTTTTAGAACCTCTCGCTCATGTGAGCTGGCAGTCACTGATCTCACTGATAAGATTTTAACTAACATAGATAATAAAATAATGAATGGACTTCTTCTTATTGACTTTAAAAAGGCTTTTGATCTTGTTAACCACCATATCTTATTTCGGAAGCTTAAGATATATGGCTCTTCTTCCATGGCATTAAATTGGTTTACTTCTTATCTTAGCGACCGGTACCAACGCACTTCGTTTAAGGGTACATTGTCTGATATGGTTCCTATTACAGTTGGCGTTCCTCAAGGAAGCATTCTCGGGCCTCTTCTTTTTCTGCTATTTATTAACGATCTTCCATCTCAACTATCACATTCAAATTCTACAATGTTTGCAGACGACACCACTATACTAACTAAGGGTTCTTCTATTAGTGAATTACATTTAAATCTTAATCTTGTCACTAATGATCTCTCAGCTTGGGCCAAGCAAAACAGGATGGTAGTAAACACATCAAAGACCAAAGCCATGCTCATACATTCTTCTCAGAAGTTAAGGTTTATCTCTGATCAATCTCTTTTGGTCAAATTAGACAACAAAGAAATCGAACAAGTCCAGCATGCTAAATACTTGGTGTCAATTTAGACAGCCATTTAACTTGGGCCAGTCACATTGACAGCTTATGTTCTCTTGTCAATAGTAGGCTAGCATTGCTGCGTAGGATTAAACCTTTTTTAACTCAAGAATGTGCTCTTCGTTTTTATAACTCTTGCATCCATGCTAATATTATTTACTGCTCTGTTACCTGGGGTAATTGTTCTAAATCACTTCTGCTCCGAATTCTTCGTTTTCAAAAGCGTGCAGCTCGTATTATTTTAGAAGCCGACTATTCCACCTCTTCTGTTCTTCTTTTCTCCAAGCTTAAATGGATTCCAGTTTTTGATCTAATTAAGTTAAGGAAGCTTCTTCTACTATTCAATATATTACTTAACCCTGATGCTCCACCTTCCTTTAAACTTATGTTTATTTTTTTATCTGCCAATAAACAACATGCTCGTACTAGAGCCTGTTTATATGATCTTAAGCTGCCTTACCCACGTACTGATTTTGGCAAGCGCACATTTCTCTACAGTGCTTCGATTCTTTTTAACTCATTAGACAATAAATATAAGCAACTCGCCATGTCATCAGCAAGTACTACTGATGCTCCTACAATATTAAGAATAACTACCACTAAAAACAAACTCCGTTATTACTTTCTTGATAAACTTACTTGTATTGACCATCCAGAAGATTTGTTTTGCTTAAACTGTAAATTTCTATTGAATTGTAAACAGGGCCGTCGAGAGCCGGGATGGGCCCTGGGTCAAACGTTACAGTGCATCGATTCTTTTTAACTCATTAGACAATAAATATAAGCAACTCGCCATGTCATCAGCAAGTACTACTGATGCTCCTACAATATTAAGAATAACTACCACTAAAAACAAACTCCGTTATTACTTTCTTGATAAACTTACTTGTATTGACCATCCAGAAGATTTGTTTTGCTTAAACTGTAAATTTCTATTGAATTGTAAACAGGGCCGTCGAGAGCCGGGATGGGCCCTGGGTCAAACGCTGGAGCCGGGGCCCCCACCGAAATCAATGTTTTAACACCATCAATATATCGAGTATTCTAAGAGTATTCTTACATCAGAAACGTCAGTCAAGCTAAAATATTTACAATGGTCATACTCATACCGCCTTTATAAACACATTAAAAGCATGCAAAACCGATGACGTTTCTGTAGTTTAACCGGCTTTGATGCTAAATTTAATGATAAATTTCTTGGAGTAAAATGTTATAAAATGTTACGGGCCCCTATTTGCCCCGGGCCGCGGGGTAATTACCCCGCTTACCCTCCCTTCTCGACGCTACTGATTGTAAATGTATTTCTACTTAACTATAGTCTACTTAACATTATTTTTTTCCCTGTATGTATATATAATGTATTCTGTTTAGTATATCATTTTGTAATTATTGTTATATTTTGAGGGCCGTATGTTAGATAACCTTTTTGGTTAATACGTCTTTTCCCTCGTGAAATAAAGTTTTATTCTATTCTATTCTATGTATGTGCGACTTGAATCTCGGTTTGAAAATGTCTGTCTGTTGACCGAGTTTGTGCATTTTGTGACGTAGCAGATGGTTGGTTGCATTTACAGACAGCCATGCATGGGATGTACTAAACTGTCGATTACAATGAGGGCACAAGACACAGCTAACCAAAGTCAAGATTACTATAATTTGCTGATGTAAATTTAAATAATTTGAATAATTTAACAGGTTAGTTACCAGTACCCTGCTATCGGAACTGCGCAAGTTGTGGATCAATCTCGTACCCAGAGTCTGCGATCCTTCAGTACCAAGGAACGGAGTTTCTGGGAAACTCCGATGAACAAAAGGTACACTATGCATACATATATCAGCGCCAAAATTAGCCTAAGGAACTGTTTACAAGTATATCAAAATTACCCTAAGGGAAGGTTTACTCTAGCACCTGGGTTGCCCTTGCACCCCAGTTACCCTAGCTCTCGTACATTTCTTGTTTTTGTTTGTTTGTTGTGTTTATAAGGATGCTAGTGCTACCTGGGTGCTAGGGTAACCCTACCTCTTTGTAAACAGGCCCTAAAAGACACACCCGAATTTGCTTTCACTATTTAAATATATGATTTACCATTGTTTGCACCCATTGAAGCAAATTCGGGAAGTGAAAATTAATCCAAGCCATAGTTAATAGAAAATATACATGGTTTGGAAACCTGGCAAACTTCAAAGAAGTTAACAAAGTACAAGCTGTAAGCGCCAGCTCGATATTTAGGCTCTCGGGTCAGCGTCTTACTGAGTATAGTAACTGAGTAACGGGATTTCTGAACGCACTTTAAATTCTGTATGAGCTCGCCGATTTATTGCGCACACCACACGACATGGATATATATATATATATATATATATATATATATATATATATATATATATATATATATATATATATATATATATATATATATATATATGTATATATTGACGGCGTTCTCTTTATTACCATACGCGCACTCGTGTCGCATGGACGTCTAACATTTACCAATTACGAGTATACAGAAATATTGTGTATATGTGGTTCAACTTAACAAATTACATGAATCTAAATTAATATAACGTACTCTTAAACTAAAACAAGTATTATGAATGTACTTACAAGTGTTTCCCACCTAGCTCTTTTCCCTCGTAAAGTCTTGAATATACTGACTATGATACTATTTACAGCATTTACTTATCTATGGCTAACAAGCTTACTTTTTTTCCGTTTCCAATTCACTAGTTTGATGCTAACCAGATCGTTCTACATTAAAACATTACATTCTATTTATTAACTAATTGCACGCAGTGTCAATCTAACTAATCTGAGCTGATCTGATTTAATTGGCGTTCCAAATCTAACATACCGGCCCCTAAATGCGAAATTAAATTGGAGCATTTCCAATACAGATTAAAGATTGGAACCTAATGTTAATCTCTCAATGTAACTTAAACTTATAAACGAAACAACTATATAAATGTATATAAAGGTGAATATTAAAAGGTATTTACTAAATATATGATGATACTTATCAGGTTGTAATCTTGTTCGACTGTTCTTCAATGGAACCAATAGACTCCAGCAGGACAATTTTGCTTATAGGGCGTTGTAACACGGTGGACTTCGTTCTAACCAATACCCTTCGAGCGTAGCCGTCTTTGCTGTTGCGCAGTACGTCCACGACACGTCCCAGCGGCCAGAGACTTCGAGAAGTACTTTCGTCGACCACGAGAACGATATATCTCCAACTTCGAAGTTTCTTTGAGGTTTAGACCATTTCTGCCTCGCTTGCAAATAAGGGAGGTACTCATTCACCCATCGTTTCCAAAACACGTCTGCAAGGTACTTCACTTGTCGCCTTCTTCGTCAGGAGTAGCTGTCTTCCTTTCTGAAGGAACCAAGGGGTAACGTTGGTCCTCAACGCAGCAACAGTAAATGACTGGGTGTGAGGGCCTCCATATGTTTCGGGTCATCTAAAACTTTTGATATTGGTCTTCCATTCACAATCGCCTCCACTTCGCACATTAGCGTTGTCAGGCCTTCGTCATCTAGGACATGTTCTTTCACCACGGCATTCAGAACTTTGCGCACTGTCCTTATGCACCTTTCCCAAACGCCACCGTGGTGGGAACCCGTGGGTGGAATGGAGTGCCATTTCACTTGTTTCTGCACCATAAATTCATTGTCGTTCCTTGACTCCACTTGTTCGTCGCTTCACGTAATTCCTTCTCTCCTCCGACAAAGTTAGTTCCGTTATCTGATCTGATCTCTTCCGGTGGTCCTCTCCTTGCCATAAAACGTCGAAGCACGTCAATAAACGAGTTAGTATCCAAGCTGTGAGCCACCTCGATGTGAACTGCTCTGATGCTTATAAGCAGGTAAACAAAACACCGTACCGCTTACACTGACTTCTTCCTCGTCGCACCACGAAGGGACCAAAATAGTCTACGCCAACGTAGGTGAATGGGGGTTTGTTTGGAGTGACGCGATCTTCTGGTAGATCTGCCATCTTCTGCTGTCCGGTGGGCGCTTGTCTTTTCTTGCAGTTAAAACAGGCTTGTAGAACTTTATGAATGGGAATTCTAGCTCTTACGATCCAAAATGTTTGCCTTGTTAGGGCCAAGACGTACAGTACTCCATTTCTGAATGGCCAGCCTTTACGTGGTAATATCCGATGATGAGGTCTACAATGTGGTGCGTTTTCGGTAGGAAAACAGGGTGCTTTGCGCGATCTGGAATTGACGAGGTCTTCAAACGCCCTCCTACATGCAGGATACCGTTCTTTAGGAACGGGTTCAACTTGTGAATTGGGCTAGATTTTTTTGTAGATTTCTTTTGCCGTTGAGCTTCCTGTCTGGTTGTTTGGTCGTTGGAAAGATCTACGATCTGATTCTTGAATGAAGCTATTTCTTGGGGAAAACTCTGATATTGGACATATCTCACGATCTCTGTCTCAGCGTCTTCCATTTCGGCAACGGTTATCTGAGGAATTTCTTTCCTTTCGCATGGTCGAGATTCTCGTAGTTTCCGGGTTTTCACTGCTTGCAAGAGTTTTGAGCGGTAACGTAATATCCAAGCTACGCATCTCTTCAGCCTGTACCAGGATTAAAATCGTACAAGCAGCTGACGGAGAAAATCTTCGGGTGCGTTAACAGCAAGAGATCGTTTGTCTCTTTTAACTTCTGGGTCGTTGTCTTCCGGGCCTTGCAAATCAGCAGGACGTTTTGGCCATTCCTCCTTCGATTTCCAAAGAAATTCTGGACCATTCAACCAACGCTTGTTTTCTAACAAGGCGCCGCTGTGTTGTCATCTTGAAGCATCGTCAGCAGGATTTTGCTTGGTGTCAACGTAGTTCACTGCGATGGAGAGGAGGCGTTATGGATGGCGGCGGTACGATTGGCAACGAATGTTTCGAATCTTTTGTCTTCGTTTTCGATGTAGCGATGAGGACGCATGGTGCTATCTGTCCAAAAGACAGACTCCTGGACTGGTAGGTCGGTCTCGCTTCGGATCATTCTATCCAGTCTTATTTCTAGTCGTGGAATTGTGAGGGTTTTCAGAGGTGCCAGTCTTGATTTGGCCATCACGAATGCGCAGTGGGTTTGACCATTTACGTCGGTCGTCCTCAGGTAGGAAACTGCGCCGTAGCCTCGTAGAGATGCATCTGAGAAATGGTGTAGCTGAGCTGTAACGACTTCACTAAAGCTCGTTGGCTTGAAACAATGATCGATATTTGATGCCTCTAGCTTTGGCAGGTCTTCCAACCCCTTTAGCCATCGCTGTAGGTGTTCCTCCAGGATGGGATCGTCCCACCCGATCTTATTTCGGCGCAGATCTTGCAGGATTGTTTTTGGAGGCAAAATATATGGAGCTGCGAATCCAAGTGGATCGTACAGATGCAACCGTTGAAAGTATCCCTCTTCTTGTGGCAGGCCTGTCTTTGACGATGATCTTGAAGCCAAATTTATCGGACTCTACGTTCCACTGGACACCGAGGGCGCGCTCGATGGGCAACTCATCGAAGCAAACTTATTTGACAGACTCAGCCCGTTCCGATTCTGGGACTGACTCTATGACATTCCAATAATTTGATAGCCACGTGGTTTGTCGAAATCCTCCGGCAAGGAGTCGGCGAAGCTGTTCCGCAAGAAATATGGCTGCTTCTTCGTTACGCACCGATTTAAGACAATCGTCAACGTAAAAGTTCTTCTTTACCGTGTCGTCGGTTGTGCGTAATTGCAGTGCTCGGCGACGATGCGCTTCCAAATAAATGAACCATCATCTGGTATTCCTCGGGTTGTCGTGTCAGGTCGTTTTCTGGCCACCACAGGAATCGTAGGACGTCACAATCTTCAGGACGTACCCGTACTTGGTGGAACATTGCTTCGATATCTGCTATCATGGCGATCGGTTCTTCGCAAAAGCGTGTCAGTACACCAACGAGACCATTAGTTAAATCAGGCCCCTGTAACAGCTGATCAGTTGAGTGAGGTGCCTCTGTATTTTGCAGCACAATCAAAGACAACTCGCACTTTCCCTGGTTTCTGCGTGTGTATGACCGGATGGTGTGGTAAATAGCAAACTGCTCCGTCTGACCCGATTCTTTGGCACTTTCTGAGCGTAGCCTTTCTTTACAAGGTCGCTGACAAACGTAGAATACTTTTGGGACAATCCTGTATCTCGTTCCAGCTTTCTTTTCAATAACTTCAGGCGGTGTTCGGCAAGTGGTTTATTGTTTGGCAGAAGTGATGATGGGTTCTTCCAAGGTAACGCGATTTCGTAGTGGTTGTTCATCAGTTGGACGGAATCTTCCATGATGTTCAGGGCTCGTCGATCCTCTCGTGACATCGTTGCCTTGGTGTCTGTTTTGGTGTCGTTGAACTCCTGGTTACAAAACCGTTCGAATTGTTCAGTCAGTTTGGCATCCGACCGGATGAAGTTGGTCGTGTGCTTAGGCGTTCCTTTCTTCCGAGCGGTCCGTTGACAGTCCACCCGAGAAGTGTCCTCATCGCGTAGGGACCCCCGTCTTTGTTCTCTTTGACCTCCATGGGCTGAAGTGCCTCTGGGACATCATTTCCGATTAGCAATTCAACTTGAGCATTAATGTCCGGTACGGCCAGTGGTTCACATCACTTTGGCGCGAGATATCTTCTTTTATAACCGGTATCTTGGTTACGGAGAACACAGTTGGCAGTTCGATAAGGTGGTTTTCTTGCAGGTCAAATATTCCCAAGGTTACAACTGAACTGTTTGTCTTACTGTTATCCTTCTCCAGTGTAGTGAGGGCCAATGTCATCATCTTCCCTTTGACGTTCAAATGTTTCAGCACGTCATCAGTGCAAAATGATGTATTCGATCCTCCGTCGAGGAAAGCGTATGTTTCCACGACCTTATCGCTTTCTTTGCTTTTGACTCTCACGGGAACGATTGGCAAACCCGTAGCGGAAAGACCGGGTTGTTTGTTGTTTCGATGTTGTTCTTCATCGACGTTGATGAAACCGTTGTTGGCTTGCGTTTCGCTTGCTTGGGCTTGGGCGTTGCCGCTATCTGGTCCCCTGGTTTATCTCCCAAGTTGACTTTCGCGGATTTTTTATGAAGGTAGGTGGAATGTTTCATGTGCAGCCGTCGACCTTGCAAAAACTCCTCCTTTTAATTACCGGGCCATGTGGCCCTTCGTGAGACAGTTGTCGCAAAGGCGTAGAGCGTGGACTATAGCTTAAATCTTTCCTCGACCGAGTTGCTTTTAAACTTAGGGCACTGAGATAACCAGTGTTCGTCTTGGCATAGAGGACATTCGAGTTTTCCTTTCTCTTTTGAATGGTTTTCCTCGTCTTTGGCGTCTTTACCTTTCGTGCCAAAGGACGATGCTCGTGGATTGGACGAACCTTTCGGTTCTTTTCCCGCATTTCTGTTGTTTTTCCACTCGCTTGATATTTTTCGGAAAATGGGATGGCTTTGCGCTCTTGCTCTATTTTCTACAAATGTTGCGATGTCATCGATGAATATGTCGCGTTTTTTCACTTCGGTGATTTCGTCTGCGATGTCTCGCCATTTTAGCTTCAAGCCGAAAGATAATTTATCTATTATCTTTTGGCCAGATTCTGGCCCGTATTTGAGGTGGGGCAGGGGGGCCATGGCCCCCATGAAATTTTCTCAGAAATAGTATGATAAGGAACAAAGAAAAAATTTCAGCCGATATTCGAAAAATAGCATTAAAATAATTTAAATAAACATTTTTGCGTCATAACAATCTTGAAATGCCTGAACCCAAGTAAATAAAATAAAAACATTGGACATGGCCAGAAATCGAGGACAACATGGCGGCAAAGCATGCGCACTGAATCCCTTTTTAATTAATTCAATATGGCGTCCTTCAATAGATTTCTTAAGGAAATATAAAGAACAATCATTTTCGGTTATTTACTATTGTAAATTCCGACATGCGAACGTCCAAAACTTCACCAAATTGAACAATCGTTCAGCACTACAATTTCTATTAAGTTTGGAGCGTCCTAAATAGGTTCTCGAGCCCCTCACAAACATACCTCTTATTCGCTGTTTAAAGTCTATTAATCTGCTATATCACTTACTTTGGAGCTCCAATTTTGGCTGCTTCTGTGTTGTTTGTCCACGATGCGAACGTCTGAATTTGCTCGGGATGAACGTTACTTTGTTTTGCGGAGTTGTTCGTTCCACTTTTTCGTTGTTTAATAGGTTCCCAAAGACCTTAAAATGTACGATTTATTGCAGCAGAGTCGTTGTAATTTAATCCATCAAGCGCCGAGATAAATACTGAACTCGGCGTGAAGAAGCAATGCATTCCTCGATAATTTCGGGTTCTTGTCCGCCATTTCTTATGGAGCTGTTGCTAGGTTGCCAGGGTCTTAACCGCTGTTATTATTATTAAATGTGACTGTGGATGCAGAAATAATAACCGAAATTTATGCGGCAATTTTTGTGAGTATGAGTGTACAGGCCTGTCTAGACGATTAAACCTTTTGTAATTTGATATTTGGGTAAGAAATGGGTCAATAAGACACTTTAGCGAATAACTCTACTTTAATTTATTGCTATAGACTTCTGTTTATAGCCGAAATGATCGATATTTAGCCATCAGAATTTTCAAATTAATATTACCATCTAAATATGAGCCCACAGGCCACTGCTGCTGAGTGTCCTGGATTTCTAGCCATGATGTATTCAAATATTTGAAATAATTATGTTGTCTTTTGACTGTTTAAAATGACGATTCATAACCTTCAGAATTCTTTAATATATCGTCTCAAAACGCAGGAAATAGCATTTCAGAGACTCTGTATTTCAGATAACCAATCTCTTTTAGGGTATTCTTACAACTTGTGAGCATGATTGAAAACTGTTGGAGGGCTTCTCCATCTCCTGGCTTAATATTGGGATAGTTGGTTAAACAGTCAACATGGGCCGTGGCGATTTTATAACTCTGACCGGACTGTGCCGGATTTAGGACAGCTAGGGCGGACTGGGCGGTCGCCCAGGGCCCCCCACAAAATAATGTTTAAAGGGGGGCCTCCACAAAAATGTCTTCGCATGTATCTCGTCCTGATGGTGACCAATTGCAGTGGCGAGCGTTCGTTTTCGAAGCTGAAACACATCAAGAATAGACTTCGCACAACTATGATACAGGAACGGCTCACCTACTTAGCACTAATGAGCATAGAATATGATATTTTGCGTGAGATAAACGTCGATGAGCTGATAGAAGAGGCTCGTAAGGTGCCTGATCTTAAACTAAATTGACAGACTCGCATAACTGCAGTATTCTGTAACCATACGTTAATTTTGGCATTTACGTTGCATTGTACCGACACTGTAATAGCCAATAGGTATATATACATCTGTACATGTATAAATATAATTTATATGTTCAACTTCCTAAGTTCTGGTCTCAGTTGCTTGTCCTGCTCATAGTATACTCAACCTCTAGCATGTTTTGATGTTTATAGTTTAATTAGTTATACGACTATGTAACTTAGCATACATTCAAAAATAGAATTGATATATTGTGCTGGTCACCGCCCAGGGGCCTCCACAGTCCTAAATCCGGCGCTGGACCGTACTTCGCTTTAAGCAAGCGTCGCGCTTCCTTGTAACCTTCTACCGGTTTCATGGTCAAACAGCTGCGCATTAGTTCCTGTACACTGCCCGATGTGTATTGGATAAGATTGTAGAGACCTTAAGCATCGAGAACGTTGACGTCGCGGACGTAGGGCGGAAGTAAATTTCATAAATTCTTCAGCCGTTGTCATGGGATACAGCGGCCGCCTCTTGGGCTGTGTTACGTCCCCGACCTAGGATTGCTGTATTTGCCGTCGTGGAGAAAACACTGGAAGAAAACCTTTCTAATTTCAACTAAATTTGCTGAAAACGAACTCAATTGACAGGTAGGTTTGAGTTCAAGCATACCTTTTTAATTTCTGTATTTCTAAGCTTAAATGTTAAATGTATTTATTGAATTATTGTGATTATTAACTTATAAAACATGTCATAATTATTTGTCTTTTCAAACACAGTCGTTTTTACTTGCCTGGCAGTGATGTCAAGTTTGGTTTCTGTACCGGAAAAACAGGCATTAAGGTTAGTTATATTTGGGGCCGCATGAGAGGTGTAGTATTTATAGCGATCTCCAGAATATAATCCCTATTTCAGTGTATTAAATTCGCAACTTTTACAAAAATTGTTTTTAACAATTCTCCCAAAGTTCTGCTAAGTTTTTTTCCATAGAATTAACTTATCATATTTTGTTTTTCTAGATATTTATTTGTATCAGACTACTACATATATCTACTTTATATATATATATATATATATATATATATATATATATATATATATTGATAATAAAGGTTGTTCTCTGAGTGAACAAAACCATACCGGGAAAGTAGAAAAGTTACTTGACCACAGCTGAATACTTGCCCAGTATGGTTTCGTTACTTGGAGAACAACCTTTACCCTTATCATCATTAATTACCTGAGTATCAAGTAGATGTAGCTTGGAAAAGCTTGATACAGCCACTAGTGGTTGTATATCAAATGATACATGCACTAGTGGCTGTATAATATATATATACAGAATATGATGTATATATTATTTTCTTTTATTTTTTTAAAGTTATAGAATGGAATGGAATGAAAGGAAGGACCTGCTTTTGTGTCATGAAGTCTTGCAGATTGAGCCATACAAAACAAGAGAAAAAACAGTGAACAGAGCTCAAGCATGGCAGACCATAGCAGACAACTTAACCAAGCTACCAGACTCCAAAGTGAGCAAGAGATCTGTACGGGAGCATTTTGTAGGGCTTGTGGACAAATTTAAAAAGAAAACTTCAAAAGAGCTCACTTCAAGTGGAATAAGCCCTGAACCAACTGAATTGGACAGACTGCTAGAGGAAATAACAGAGAGAATGGAGGCTAATGAACAGATGAGAGATGAGGAAGATGAAAAAGCTAGAGAAAAATTACAACTAGAGCAAAAGCAAGCTCAGGATATTAGATTGAAAGCAATGGAGGTCCTCAGCCAAACAAAAAAGAGGTCAGAAGGGGAACAAGAGTCCAGTCAGCCCAAATCCAAGAAAAGTAGATCAAATGGATCCGAAGTGGTAGCATACTTACGTGAGAGGGCAAAAGAGGAGATGACATTAAAAGAGAGGGATGTGGAAATAAGATCAAAGCAGGTAGAAAAGGAATCCAACAGGCAACAACTGCTTGACCAACAGCATCATGGCCTCATGCAAATGCTAATCAAACAACAACAACAACAACAGCAACAGCAGCAGGAACAACAGCAACAGCAGCAGCAACAACAGCAGCAGCAGTTTTTGCAAATGCAAGCCATCATGGCTCAGCAGCAACAACAGCAATATCAAATGCTGATGTCCATATTGGAATAAAAAACTTAATTAGACAGTTTAAGTCTACACAAGTCACAATGTGTATTTATTAATTATTTATCCAACAGAGTTTTTACTGTACATTCATTTGAAAAATATATAATTTACAATTTAAATATATCTTGATTTACATTATATTTTGTGTGACATGTTGTGTAATACATCGTTATAATAATATTGAGTTAATTAATATCCTGAATTAAATGTCATTCAAATTACATGTAAATTAAGTAATATATTATTACTGTACAAGAGAATTATTTATAATAAAATGTTTCACTGAAAGGGCTTGATATTAATTAATAAACAGGAAAATTCATTGTTACAAAGTATATATATATACATATTTATTTTTGTGTTGCATATGACAATGTGTTCTGGGTATATTCAAAGAATAATTTATGCAAAGTATTCCTCAAGAGAAGGTGGATCCACTCCAAAGAACTTGGCTGCACCATTACTATACATGCATGTTAAAGCATTTCTTAGCAATGCACTGACTACATAATGTTTACCAACAGCACTTAAACCAATTTTTAGATTTTTTTTTAAATCAATAAATTTAAATGAACAAACAATATCACCAAAGATCCACTCAATTGATGAACGCACCACACTCATTGACTTGTTGAACTGTTGCATCGGAGCTGTGAGTGGATTATCTCTGAATGGTGCCTGTAGATGAAGTCTCAGTGGATATGCAGGGTCTCCGTACAGACAATAGGGCATACCAGTTGGGCCAATGGCATTCATTTCCAAATTCTCTAACAGCCTGGAATCCTTCAGCATTGCTGCATCATGCTTTCTACCCTCTGTGTAATTTCAGAAAATAAACTTAATAAGTTATTTTATTTAGAAAAACTTAGGTATAATAAATCTACATACTGAACACCAGGTTGTTGAAAACCCTGTTTCTTTTTACAAAAAGCCAGCCCACCAGCACCTTGGCTTTTAAAAAACACAGGTGTTTTGGAAAAAATACCAGAGTTTAATTTGGAAAACCAAAAGCAGGCTATTAATTCAGGGTTTTTTAACAGTTTTAACTGTAGGTAATGTGCTTTAGCAGTGAAGTGCTAAAATGCTAAAATAGTTGCGCAATTACAGTAAATATTAGTAAAATAAATATTGAAGTAATAAATGATTATGTATATGGGTGTCATCTTCTATGCACAGTAGGATCTGCTTACAGTAATATTCAGCTCTCAAGTTGTTGTATTTTAAAATTGGTCACAGTACTTTAAAACACTCTGGCAGCCAAGATCCGAGTGCTAGGGGAAAATACTAAAATTCCCAAATGAGTACTGGGTCGTAAACTGCAACCCAAACAGTACTGGGTCGGTAAACCGTAGCTGGCTACCCAACACCCACAAGTGTAACTGTAGACTATTAGAGATGTAATGTAAAATGTATACAAATTACACAACTATAAGTCAACTCTAGGTCATGAGTCAACAGGTGGTTGTGGTGTAATCGTTTACTTACTATAAGCATTTAATAAAGCAATATCAATATAAGCATTTAATAGAGCAATAAAGCTTACCTACAGGACCATACAGGTGGGCAACCAGTCCATTTGGCACTGTAACCGACTGGAATTTTAAAGCGTGGACCCTTTTGTGCCCGTTGTACACAATTTTTTGGTTTTTGCCTGGTCTGCAAATTGGTCGTACAGTCCCATCCACAAAACCAAAGCAGTTGGTTAGTGCTGCTCCTTTAGCCGCTACAGCATTAGCATATAACTGGAGTTTATCTTGACTCAACAGTTCAGCATTCCATTCAGTTATCTTCCTGTGATAGTTTTCATAAATCCAGTCCTCAAAACAATTAGTAATCATGCTGATTTCTGGGACTGCACGACCAAATCGGTGAATCATGTCGCTGTAACGACAGGGATAGGACAGTCTCTTCAACACCATGCAAAGTCCCTCGATTCTGTCTGCTCTAGTTCGCTGATGGCAGCTCAAACTCTCTGGTAACCTGAGTGCATCGGCCAGACGAGGTATGTCGAGTTTGCACACTCTAAATTCCTGATAACACTCAGTTTCGTCCATGTCGTCGAGGTTGAATCGACCGTAGTCTTTGTGGGGAAAATTCAGGTTCTTAGAGAAACTGGCATCGTATAAAAGCACAAACTCTTCCTCCGTGATAAAACTATGGAGCATGGACAAAAGAAGAATCTCTCGAGCTTCCTTTAAACTGCACATTATAAGTAAATTATTGAAATTACTGAAAACACTTAGTTGTGTACTTGTGTTTACATTTTGTTGCTCCACCGTCCGTGTTTTGTCCGCGGTTTGCTTGCTTAACGTCATTTGCCGACAACGCTGACGAAAGCTTCCGACGTACTCGCTCCAGGACTACTCGGCTCCCGACCTAACGTCCGCGACGTCAACGTTCTCGATGCTTAAGGTCCCTAATACAATCTTGCGCTGTCGCTTGTTGTTTTTACTTCGATCAAATGCTCAAAGGCGCGGATGAAACTGTTAAACTGGACGGGACGTCCGCTGAAAGTGGGCACTTCTGGTGCTGGTAGCCAACAGTTTTTGAATTTGTTGGTTTTGGGTTCGCTGGGTCTCTACAAAGTCTAATCGTTGCTGGAGTGGCGCTACCGGTACTGTCGCTTCTTCGTTCTGTCTTGCGTTGTGATGCTCGTTGTCACGGACGTTCACACCAAAACCGGCCGCTGACGTTTGATGGTTTGCGTGTGCGCGTTGTGCGCGATTATTCACGAGAATATGTTCTGCACTATTTTGCCATTCGAGTTCGCGGGGGGTTAACAAGGCGTTGATTTCGCTGTTTTTCAATCGCTCGAAATAGCCGTGGGTTTCGCCGTCGGGTGTCCTAACCTGAGTCTCGCGTGGCATTTCCTTTTGACTCGAACGTACTTGTGATAATCCCCTTTTGGGATATTGCAATCTCGGTATGGTAGAATTTTTGGACTCGACTCCAAAGCCAGAGGAAATGCTTTCACACCACTCTAAAGGCCTGGCGAAACGCTTTCAACATTTCATTCAACATCGTTCAACATTGTTGAATTCAACCGTGATTCAACATGTTGAAAGCGTTTGGCCACCCTGTTGAATGATGTTGAACGTTGTTGAATGGTGTTGAATGATGTTGAACGAAATTTGAACATGTTCAAATTTTCGTTCAACATGCGTTCAACAGTGTTGAACGATGTTGCATGAAATGTTGAAAGCGTTTGGTCAGGCCTTAATATTTCAACTTCGCTGTAAATTCGTTCCTCGGCTTTATAGCTTTCGCGATTTCGGTTTCGAGTTCGAGTCTTTCTTTTCTTTGCCTTAGGCGAAGCTCTTCGTTTTGTAAAATTTGTCGATTCTCAAGTTGCGTCGCTTCTGCTTCTAAAGCGGCTTTCTTAGCAGCGGCCACCACTCTGACACTAATAGCTGAATCTCTCGACGAGAGTCTTGAACTTACTGCAGAGCTCAAAACCGAACGCTTGCTCCTAGGTTTGCGTGATATCTTCGAACCGAGACGCAAATCACAAGAGCCAATGTTGCTGACAGAGTCGCAAGGTTTAATCTCATCGAACCCTGAGGTCCGAGGGTTCATTTTGGTTTAGTTGGCCGTCGTCAGACTTTAGCCAGGCATCGATTCAAATGCTCAGTAAACTTTCATCACCGTAGTCGTAGAGATATTTTCATCGATATATTGGAGATTCTCTCTCAATATCAATCGTCTAGTGAGGAAGGTGACCAGGGGCGGATTTAGGATTTTGAAAACGTCAGTCAAACTTATGGTCCACAGATCTAGGGGGTGCAGGGGCATGCCCCCCTGGAAATTTTTGAAATTGGGGTCTCTAAAATGGCATTTCCCGCGATATGACAGCACATTTGAGCAAAATTTTGAAACTTTTAAAACATATTTTTAATGGCACATTTTATCATTATTGCAAAATATTTTGTCCAAATTGGATGTTTCTTAAACTTTATTGAGAAAATTATACAGAATTATATATTTACAAAGCTAACTAAAATATTAGTTAGCTAAACGAGACCGGAGCGAACACCCATGCAATTATTCATTGTCTCAAAGATTAATTCAATAAATGATATGTCATCTACCGACAACCAGAGATCATATTTCACGAACACGCCGTTAAAATATATCTCACCAGAGCAAGATAGTGAGACTAACAATACTTTGAAAACAGTATTCATTTCAAAATCATGAAAAGAAAGATCCAATTTAACGTTGAACTAAACCTGGCCTTAAGGATCAATTGATCCTTTGAGTTTCAAATTCATATAAAAGCTCATGGCAAGCGTGAAATATGCTAATGCCGCCTGCTGAATAAATATATGTCTGAACTCTGAACTCAGACTTCACTACGACGCAAAATGATAAATAATACGATGCTGAGACTGGACAAGACACATATATATATATTCGACACTAGACTGTTTGTAGATTTGAAATGAAAGAAGACGACCTTCACTTACCAGTCTTACTTTACAGCAGTGGGGGAATAAATGACTCCGCGTCAAAATTGAGAAGCTCGGAATGCTTCAATCGCGTCTATTAAATGTTCCTTGGTTGAAACAAATCGATGACTGTGTAAGCGGCCAAAACCCGTTCGAAAACGCTTACAGAACTCATGACTGAAACGATGACGATGAATAATCTATTATTACTCAGTATCTCAGCTGACTCAGCAATCCAATTTTCAGCAATCCACGGTTGCCATGGTGCAGATCCAGCAAAACGCTTGAAATCAACGCGAGAGCCAATCAGGTTTGAGGCAAATCCAGCAAAAAAGTGGTTGCCATGGTGCAGATCCAGCAAAACTCTCAAAGCAAACGCTGACAACCGGTCATCTCTGCCCGGTGTTTGCTGACTCGTAAACTAAGACAAAAGCGAATTTGAAACCCAATCTCTGCGATCACTGAAGGCCAAGCCAAAGCAGTCGCACCATAACATTTTCTAGAAGACTCTTGAGATTAAAATATTGTCTGATTGCGCCATTATTCTTGTGATTTTTTACGTCAGTCGCGTGACTGGTCTGATGTATGCTAAATCCGCCCCTGGTGACCATCTATCGCAGTGTTTAAGGGAAGAATATGAAACGCCCATTTCGAAGCCAACCTTATCCGTTAACCATTAAGAAAGTGTTATTTCCTTGTCCCCAAATGATTAGGATCTTCCTCTATTAAACTTCTGGACGGAAATGCTGTCTACGCAGCCGTCGAACTCTCGGAGATGGTATACTCCATCCCCGTCCCCAGGGCCATTTGTGGCGGCTGGGCCAAGATGGCGGCCAAAAACAAAATGGCGGGGAAAAACGGCCCTGGCACAGGATGCAAAAAATGCGCCATATTTTGACGCATTTTTGACTCGGACCTAGTCTTCACTAAATTTATCGCGCCTAGTCAGGCTCATTTTCTTCTGAATATTTAGTTCAGCTTGACTGACCCAAACTGAAAACAATCAAAACATTCATTTCCAAATACATTGTCGAATTATTAAAAAAATACACTTTTAATAAATATCTGTAAATGCTTATTATTTATCATTTGCTTCACCGTTGTACCAAATTCCCAAGAAACAGGATTGCCGTTGTCTGGTCGGGCCGCCTTGTTTTCGTGAGTTTTCAGTGCATTCAATTCAGCGTTTTGAAAAACATTTAGGCTTCGTTTTGTCGAGAATTCTTGTTTGAAAAAAGCCTGCTTCTCAATGGCCAAACACGTAAATTCTGCCCTGTAGTGTACTTTCCTTTTGCAGCCAAAATAGTTGACTTTGTTCACCAAGTCTTTCGTTCGCCCGATTTAGAAAACACTCTATATTGCCGTCGCATGGACTTCGTTGCATGGCAGCCAGGGCACAGAGACGACCCGACCAATCATTTCATATTCTTCCGACGTTTTTACGGGTGTTTCGCCAACTTTCCTAGCTTTCCTCACATTTTCATTCATTTTGAAGTTGTTTTCAACAGCCAGCAATTCTGGTATCACTTATTTAATATAATTTGAGCCCAAAAACAAATGCCCGCGAGATAGCCTGCCGCCCGCCTTGTTTTCACCAATAAGAATACCTAAAACATCCAATGTTATCTCGACCAATCAGATGTGATGATAGCTCAGCCTGTGCCAGGGCCTTTTGTTCTTGGCCGCCATCTTGGCCCAGCCCCCACAAATGGCCCAGGGGACGAGGTTGAGTATACTCCCGCAAAGGAGCCTGGAACGAGTGATAGGCCAAGTATTACTTCGCATTTCCGCACTTTTCACGAAAAAAATGTAAAAAGTTACTAGAAAATATTACTTCCTTGGTTCATAACTACCGTATTACAAGAAATAGTTATGTGATGAAAATTAGTGAAATTGGGTCTTAGACAATCTTGGACATAAGTAGTTTTAACAGTGAACCCCCCCGGCCCCCGATTCAACCGATGCCAAACGTTTGAAAAAGAGCGGGAAAACACTGAAATATTTGTACTGGTCCGAGAGTCCGACATAAAAGTTAAAAATATAAGCATACTACCAAAAAGATTACGTAGGTAATTTGTGCACGGCTTCTTTGTCAATATTGTAACATAATCTGAAATAACCCTTTCGTAATTTTCTTTACCCTTTTTTTAAAACACAAATGAATAGTCGAGTCTTACTTAGTCTTCAATTTCTGGTTGTTGTTGCAACGGCTAGTTCCCACTTCTCTTGCAATGTATACTCAAGTAAATTCACGCATGCGCAAACATTTGGCAGCGGTGTTGATTTAATGTGGTTATTTTAAACTTTTCGTCAGCTGATTTCAGCTTCGTATAAATAAAAAATGATTATTATCAAAATTTAATTGCGCCAAAAATATTCAGAACTTGTGGTTTAATCTAGTGAAAGGCTACACAATAATTTAGAAGGTATAGATTCGATTAACTGTTTAAATTGTTTAGGCCGCTTTAAATCGTTTGGATCGTTTAAAGCGTTAAATAGTGTGAGGATCGTTTGCATCCAATCTTTAATGGTTTGTCAACAATTTAATCCAGAGGCGGATATATGATTTTGAAAATGTCAGTGAAAGTTGTGGTCCACTGTTTCGGGGGGGGGCCGAGGGCATGCCCCCTAGGGAAATGTCTCAAATTGGGGTCTCTAAAACGGCATTTCCCACGATTTGACAGCACATTTGAGCAAAATTTTGAAACTTTCAAAACATAATGGCACATTTTATTATGTTTACATAATTGTCCTGATTATTTCATAATTTCCATAATTATGTTTACATATTGTTTACATAATTTACATGTTTACATAATTGTCCAAATTGGATGTTCAGCATTTATGTTTTTACAAAGCTAACTAAAATATTAGGTTTACTTTTAGTTTTATTTTACTGATTTTACAAAACACCGGTTTCCGGTATATTCGACCGGGTTTAGTTTTTTGACGGTAACTCTTGATATAGTTACAATATACAATAGTTACACCCTCATTTCTTGTCACAATGCATTACTAGACATAGCCCGGTTGAATATTACCTTTTCCCGGTATATTCGACCGGGCTTAGTTTTTTTACGGTAACTCTCGATATAGTTACAATATACAATAGTTACACCCTCATTTCTTGTCACAATACATTACTAGACATAGCCCGGTTGAATATTACCGTTTTCCGGTATATTCGACCGGGTTTAGTTTTTTGACGGTAACTCTCGATATAGTTACAATATACAATAGTTACACCGTCATTTCTTGTCACAATACATTACTAGACACAGCCCGGTTGAATATTACCGTTTTCCGGTATATTCGACCGGGCTTAGTTTTTTGAGGGTAACTCTTGATATAGTTACAATATATACAATATCTTTCACCTTCATTTCTTGTATATAGTTACAATATATACAATATCTTTCACCCTCATTTCTTGTCACAATACATTACTAGACATAGCCCGGTTGAATATTACCGTTTTCCGGTATATTCGACCGGGCTTAGTTTTTTGACGGTAACTCTTGATATAGTTACAATATACAATATCTTTCACCCTCATTTCTTGTCACAATACATTACTTGACATAGCCCGGTTGAATATTACCGTTTTCCAGTATATTCGACCGGGCTTAGTTTTTTGACGGTAACTCTTGATATAGTTACAATATATACAATATCATTCACCCTCATTTCTTGTCACAATACATTACTAGACATAGCCCGGTTGAATATTACCGTTTTCCGGTATATTCGACCGGGCTTGTGGAAGCACGGGTGGCGTGTGCTGTTAGGGCGCTGCCTCTCACCGCTGTAGTTAAGCCCAGTTGGATGGGGTTAGTACTTGGATGGGTGACCGTCTGGGAATAACCCTGTTCTCGAACTTGAATTTCATGTGAGTAGAGTTTAGTTGGTCTCTCCTGTGCTTCGAGGGTTTTTCGCAGGCTTCTGCGGTTTTCCTCCCTCCGTAAAATCAACACTTAGGTCTTAGCTTATGTCGTGCACTTTAACATGAGCCTCTGGCTCGGATGATTGGGCGACCACATCCTGTGCTTACGACGTTAAATAAATCATTACTCATTACTCATTTGACGGTAACTCTTGATATAGTTACAATATACAATATCTTTCACCCTCATTTCTTGTCACAATACATTACTAGACATAGCCCGGTTGAATATTACCGTTTTCCGGTATATTCGACCGGGCTTAGTTTTTTGACGGTAACTCTTGATATAGTTACAATATACAATATCTTCACCCTCATTTCTTGTCACAATACATTACTAGACATAGCCCGGTTGAATATTACCGTTTTCCGGTATATTCGACCGGGCTTAGTTTTTGACCGTAACTCTTGATATAGTTACAATATACAATATCTTTCACCCTCATTTCTTGTCACAATACATTACTAGACATAGCCCGGTTGAATATTAGCGTTTTCCGGTATATTCGACCGGGCTTAGTTTTTTGACGGTAACTCTTGATATAGTTACAATATACAATATCTTCACCCTCATTTCTTGTCACAATACATTACTAGACATAGCCCGGTTGAATATTACCGTTTTCCGGTATATTCGACCGGGATTAGTTTTTTGACGGTAACTCTTGATATAGTTACAATATATACAATATCTTTCACCCTCATTTCTTGTCACAATACATTACTAGACATAGCCCGGTTGAATATTAACGTTTTCCGGTATATTCGACCGGGCTTAGTTTTTTGACGGTAACTCTTGATATAGTTACAATATACAATATCTTTCACCCTCATTTCTTGTCACAATACATTACTAGACATAGCCCGGTTGAATATTACCGTTTTCCGGTATATTCGACCGGGCTTAGTTTTTTGACGGTAACTCTTGATATAGTTACAATATACAATATCTTTCACCCTCATTTCTTGTCACAATACATTACTAGACATAGCCCGGTTGAATATTACCGTTTTCCGGTATATTCGACCGGGCTTAGTTTTTTGACGGTAACTCTTGATATAGCTACAATATACAATATCTTCACCCTCATTTCTTGTCACAATACATTACTAGACATAGCCCGGTTGAATATTACCGTTTTCCGGTATATTCGACCGGGCTTAGTTTTTTGACGGTAACTCTTGATATAGTTACAATATATACAATATCTTTCACCCTCATTTCTTGTCACAATACATTACTAGACATAGCCCGGTTGAATATTAACGTTTTCCGGTATATTCGACCGGGCTTAGTTTTTTGACGGTAACTCTTGATATAGTTACAATATACAATATCTTTCACCCTCATTTCTTGTCACAATACATTACTAGACATAGCCCGGTTGAATATTACCGTTTTGCGGTATATTCGACCGGGCTTAGTTTTTTGACGGTAACTCTTGATATAGTTACAATTTACAATATCTTCACCCTCATTTCTTGTCACAATACATTACTAGACATAGCCCAGTTGAATATTAACGTTTTCCGGTATATTCGACCGGGCTTAGTTTTTTGACGGTAACTCTTGATATAGTTACAATATACAATAGTTACACCCTCATTTCTTGTCACAATGCATTACTAGACATATAGCCCGGTTGAATATTACCTTTTCCCGGTATATTCGACCGGGCTTAGTTTTTTGACGGTAACTCTCGATATAGTTACAATATACAATAGTTACACCCTCATTTCTTGTCACAATACATTACTAGACATAGCCCGGTTGAATATTACCGTTTTCCGGTATATTCGACCGGGTTTAGTTTTTTGACGGTAACTCTCGATATAGTTACAATATACAATAGTTACACCGTCATTTCTTGTCACAATACATTACTAGACACAGCCCGGTTGAATATTACCGTTTTCCGGTATATTCGACCGGGCTTAGTTTTTTGAGGGTAACTCTTGATATAGTTACAATATATACAATATCTTTCACCTTCATTTCTTGTATATAGTTACAATATATACAATATCTTTCACCCTCATTTCTTGTCACAATACATTACTAGACATAGCCCGGTTGAATATTACCGTTTTCCGGTATATTCGACCGGGCTTAGTTTTTTGACGGTAACTCTTGATATAGTTACAATATACAATATCTTTCACCCTCATTTCTTGTCACAATACATTACTAGACATAGCCCGGTTGAATATTACCGTTTTCCAGTATATTCGACCGGGCTTAGTTTTTTGACGGTAACTCTTGATATAGTTACAATATATACAATATCATTCACCCTCATTTCTTGTCACAATACATTACTAGACATAGCCCGGTTGAATATTACCGTTTTCCGGTATATTCGACCGGGCTTGTGGAAGCACGGGTGGCGTGTGCTGTTAGGGCGCTGCCTCTCACCGCTGTAGTTAAGCCCAGTTGGATGGGGTTAGTACTTGGATGGGTGACCGTCCGGGAATAACCCTGTTCTCGAACTTGAATTTCATGTGAGTAGAGTTTAGTTGGTCTCTCCTGTGCTTCGAGGGTTTTTCGCAGGCTTCTGCGGTTTTCCTCCCTCCGTAAAATCAACACTTAGGTCTTAGCTTATGTCGTGCACTTTAACATGAGCCTTCCGGTATATTCGACCGGGCTTAGTTTTTTGACGGTAACTCTTGATATAGTTACAATATACAATATCTTTAACCCTCATTTCTTGTCGCAATACATTACTAGACATAGCCCGGTTGAATATTACCGTTTTCCGGTATATTCGACCGGGCTTAGTTTTTTTTACGGTAATTCTTGATATAATTACAATATACAAAAGTTACACCCTCATTTCTTGTCGCAATACCGTACATTACTAGATATAGCCCGGTTGAATATTTCCGTTTTTCGCTATATCCATTTTTGGGGGGCTCTAAAATTTATTTTTCTGTCTTGAGAGTTGGGAGGGATTTTTAAAATTCTAGTTGGTTTAAAAGGGGGCAGCGGAAGTGCGGCGAAACGGGGGGGCTAAATCCCCCAATATTTCCAAGACTGGAGCTAAGTCCCCCGAACATCTTCGACAATGGGGCTAAAAAAGGCCTAAAATTTGCTGCCGGGGGGGGGGCAAATACACTTTTTATCATTCTATTGACGAATAATTAGCCCCTCCAATATAAAAAAATATTGGGGGTAGCGAAAGAAATCCTTGTATAATAAATAATGAGCAGTCTCTTATTTGATATAACCCGGTTATTGCTATTGTTTTTAGTATTATTTGAATAGACTTTGATGTGTAAATGCTAAATTGTACTAGTATGTGCTGTCCATGCACCTATGTAACCGCCCTGCTGTCCAACCATCTCGTGCGCCACGTTACCAGTATTCTACCCGTCGTATTCTATTTTCTATAATGTTCTTACATGAAGTATCCAGTTATTGCCCGGTGCATTCCCGGTTGAATGACCGGAAAATAGAAGCAAAACATACCTCTTTTGCTTCAGTTACGGAAGCAGAAATTTTTTTAATAAATGAAGGTGCCGTGCCAGACAATACTAAAAAAGCAACAAAATTTTTAAGCTGTAAATACACGGAAAATCGCTGCCACTGTTTTGTTTACAAATAATCGAGCGGGCCTAGTTTGCTAAACTTTAATACATGAGTAAAATACTTAAAAATGTTTTACAGAATGGTTTGAACAACAAGAACAATTCAAAACGCCTTTCGAGAAAATGTCTCCTAAAGAATTAAACAAATGCCTGCAAAAGTTTTATCTCTCAGCGAGAAAACGTGAGGGAAGTTACTACAACAATAAGTCGCTTACCGCAATTCAAGCCGCGTTGGATCGCCATTTAAGAAGTCCACCATTCAGCAATCCTTTTTCGATAGTTGGAGATTCCCAGTTCTCCTCAGCAAACAAAAGTCTGAGCAATTTTTTAAAAATCCTCAGTAAAAAGGGTGAAATTGCACGAACTGTCCACAAACAACCGTTGACCAAAGAAGTCGTCGAGAAGTTGTATGAAGAAGGCGAGCTCGTTGAAATCGACACTCTAAATCCTACTAAATTACAGCCAAACAACATGGTTTTTCATCACCTTGTTCCTGGCCAGGAGAGGTAGGGAAAATCAAAATACAATGAAGAAAAATATGCTTGTCGAAAGGAAAACGCCGACGGGTGAAGCGTACTTCGAAATCAGCAGCGAGCGAGGTGCAATTTTGGCAACAAAAAACCACCAGGGAGGTCCCAACGACAAAGAAGACATGTCCAATGGTAACATTTTCGAAAGACCTAGCTCCAAACGCTGTCCA
>JAWNZC010000037.1:0-32500 GCA_035771165.1 Paragorgia papillata
AATTTTAATAGTAGGAATATAAAGTTAGATAATAAATGCAGGACAGGCCTTGCACGTCCAAGGATGCAGACCGAGTAACAACAGCAGGTTGAAGCAAAAATATAAAAAAGGAAAAATCTTGTCATTCCTGGAGGACTAAACTGTCTGCGTTCCCACAGTGCACCAATAAACACTTTAAATAAATCCAGAACTGTCATTTCACAGTATACCAAAAAGGAACTGGCACATTGAAAAAATAAAAAGATGGCATTAAACTTCTCTGAAAAACTAAAGGTCTTTGCAACATTGGCCCAAATTACAGAGTGTGTTCTAGCTCATTTCCCTGGCAGGAAAAGAAAACCTACACCAATCAATATCCCCACATTGTTTAACCATCACACACAAATCAGAAAACATGGAAGGAAGATACTGGACAAACCTGGAAATTTTATTTGCAAGCAGTTGGCATTGGATAATGGAAGTGAACGATTGAGAATGAAACCAACTCCTGAAACAAAGTGCATGATAAAGAACCAACCAAAACATTTGCCCAGTGAAGACCAAACTTAAAGAAGAAATTTAAATGCTACAATCAAAATACGATACTCTTGAAAAGAAATATGCAGACGATATTAAAGCAATCAGAGCAGTCTTTATTTCGAATGGAAAGCTTTAGTTGGCCAGTGATAGTGACTTTAGATCAAGTTTCTATCTGGATTTCCGGACAGCATTCACGAAACCAAAACACACGCAGTCCCAAAAGTCCAACAGTTGATAGTACATTGGAACAATGTAGCTTTTTGAAAAGACTTGGAATTCCTGACTTACGGCCTGTATATTTTCGCAGCCAATAACTCTACCGAATACTGTCTCGGTTGTGGCCCATTGTTTATCGAACAAATTATTTTAAAAGGCATTACCGAGTGTCTATTGTCAATTTCTCAATTAATGGCCAAATTTAGGGGCCGTTTACATGAATCCGGATTGAACTCATTCCGCTTCTGATCAAAACCACCTTTTATCTGTTTTATCATTGAATCAGGATTGAGATTAGCTCAATTCACGATTCAGTTCAATCCGGTTCTCATTCCGGATTGGCTGGAATCTCATTCCGGATTGAAATTTCGTTCCGGAATCATGTTAAGTCGGTGCAGAGTTTATTTTCCGGAATGAAAAAACGTGACAGAGAGCGACTAGAACAATACTAATGTATGCGTGTTTTCAAATATTTACGTGATTTCAAGATTTTCCAGGCGGATTTCAATCCAGAAACCCAATTCCCATGTAAATACGGATTGACTTCGCTTTTCAATCCGGATTGAAACTCAATCACCGGATTCATGTAAACGGCCCCCTAAATATACAAAGAGCCGTTCCCAGCTCAAACTCCATACGCCATTTAGACAGGCAAACTACAGATGAGTAGCCACAGAGCAAAATCTTTCGTTGAAGGGCAATCAATACGGTTACTTACCTTGTAAGAGAAGAAACACCTTGGTTAAAGAATGTTTTGTTCGAACAGCACTCGACTCTTCAACCTCTGTAAATTCAATTTTCTCGACAATGACACCAGCGATTTCTTTACCTTTTCTGCAGAATGTGATGAAAGGGCTCCTTGTTCCATTAGACGATGATTTAATTTCGTCCTCGCAAAAGAAAAAGTCGTGCAAATCGGCAATTCTTATTCGAAGTAAATTGCTCGCCTCACGGCGGGCCATTTCACTTCGAAGTGAAAGTGATATCGATACTACCAGAACGCATTGCGGTTTTTGCTATAAGGTTAAAGGTCCAGCTGAAGTTCGGCAATACAGAAAAATAGATTAATATCGAAACATAAAAATAGTTGATTCATTGCTTACTTTGTAAATTCGATCAACCTAGGATATTATTTTATATGTAGTTATATTTCCTATTATTCAGTTTGGTGTTTTCCGTTTCAATGTCGTCGCAAAATTGGAATAGTAACCGGATAATTTATGCATACGTAATGTCACGTAATAACAAACGCAGCAAGTTCGAGTGGATATGTCTGTGACATCTAAACCTGAATGTCAGGCCTTTATTTGTTCCCGCCTTCCGCTAAACACGTCAGCGCGGGCAGATGTGCGGGCGAGCGTGAAGGCGAGAAAAACAAAGGCCTGAGGAAACTCTTAACAAAACTGTGGGGACTCCGTCCATCTCATGGACGGGAGCTCTGATTGGCTGACTAATTGAAGTAAGGATTTTGATTGGTTCATTCAGATAAACAACTTGCCAAAAGGTGCACCGTCAAGGTGCACCGTCAAGGTGCACACCGTGACAAGGTCATCGCCAATTCTCGAATGTCTTTATCGTGTACGTTTCTGTGACCAATTCATTCATTTAATCATTTATTATTTTCGAAACCGCTTTGTTAAATTCATTGACACATTTCGGCTATGAGTCTTTGAAACCAGAACAAAACGACGTGCATAATTTCGAAAGCTCGCTGTTGACAGCCAATATGTCTTTGCTGTTTTGCCCACTGGTTTTGGTAAAAGTCTGATATATCAGATATTGCCATTTGTGTTCTCTGAACTTCATCGACTTCAACATGGCACGGTGTGGAATTTCGTTGTAGCAGGTGGAGACCTTGCGAAAAGCAGTCTACTTGGGTCCTTCGTTCGTTGATCAGGGACGAATGGACGATGGCACTGATTCACTGAATGCGAAGCCGATGCGAAAGTCAAACTGTTGGTTATGGCAGTGCTGAACAATGGTTGTCAGAAAAGTGGACCCATAAGTTACAAAACGGGAATCTCGGAGCAGTTAGTCCTTAGTTGTGGATGACTGTGTTTATTCGGTTGAGACGTGTTTATAATTATGTAACAATATATTAAATGTAGCGTGCTGCGTAGGCAGTATTGAAACAACAATCGAAATATAGTAAGGTTAGATATACTGCCGAAACAGAGAACGTAGGCATCTAACGTTTCGAGCGAAGGCCCTTACTCAGAGAGAAACGTGTCTCTGACGAAGGGCCTTCGCTCGAAACATTAGATTCCTACGTTCTCTGTTCTGGCAGTATATTCTAACCACAAGTTACAATATATTAAATGGCCTACCTGCAATCTAAAATTTAAATTCTAAAATTGTATAAAATAATTCCCAAACTATTGCGTTTGTTTTTAATATAAAACATCAATATCCAGTCGATCCTTTTCTCTAACGTTCCAGCCTGTGCAACAAATTTATATATTTTATTAATTTTGTCGAAACTATATCAAGGCGGTGGAATTTTGAATCAATATATATGTATACTCTCAAAATTGTCAAATTTCTCGGTTTCTTATTTCTCGGTTCAATTCTTCGACTATTTCTTCTAGATTGGGTCTAGATACCATGGACAAACGCCTTCAATTCGAGCTCGTGTATTTAATGCAAGTCTACCTAGACTAGTGTGGACTCCGACTAAAACCAGGACGCGGAGAAAGACTATATATTTCTGTGGGATGAAATCAAAACATACGCTTTGTTCTTTTGACAACTCATATCAATCATATACTCGTTCATGTTTAAAAATAGCAAAGTGGGCGGAAGACTGTTTTGTTATGAGTTTCCTCAGGCCTTTGTTTTTCTCGCCTTCTCGCTCGCCCCGCACATCTGCCCGCGCTGACGGGTTTAGCGGAAGGCGGGAGCAAATAAAGGCCTGACATTCAGGTTAGTGACATCTATATTCATCTTCCTCGGGCCTCGTGTTGTCTTCTAAAGATGCGTAAACCGAACGCGTTTTGACTGCTTTTATTCGTAGCTTCTTAGCAAATGCTCTTCAGCTGTAAACCATGAAGTACGTTCTTATTCACTGGACAGCAACCAACGAGACAAGTGCTTTGACCGAAGAGTGTGTTCGTGACAAAACGATGCTCAAAGACTTCGACAAAGAACTGTCATAGTTATGTTTGGGAAGCTTGGAAAGCAAAGAACCAAAAGGAGAATTGAAGGCCTACTTAGGACGAGTAAAATATGTCAGTGGTAAGTGTTTTTGATCCCTTAATAATACGATAATCACAATTCTGTAATCAGGACACAGTTTACATTTATACGATGTCACATAAAAGATTCCGCATATCATGGATGACCTGTATATTTTAATATCATGTCGATCTCGCTTGAAACAACATGCTCAAATTCCGTCGATCGAATACCTTTACGTGAGCCGTGAAAGGAGATGTTTGGAACTTTAGTTGATCAAGCATTACAGTGAAGGTCTTCATTTTTAATATTAGAACTGGTTTATAGACTTTACTAAACTCTAAAGGGGCGGCCATTTTGAATTTATTTGTTGAAAATCAGATGGCAGATCTGCTTTCATATTAACTTAAATTAGCCTAATTTAAAAAAAAGTAAACTTTTAAAAGGTAAACAATTTCAAATCTTGACTCCAATCTCAATTTTGTTGTGTCCCTGATAGATCAAAAGCATGCAGTTGAAGAAAAGGAAAGAGAGTTCATTGGTGACTGTCATGATGCACTGAGTGAAACTGAAGCAGTTCTGCCAACATCAAGTCGTCGAAGCCAAGAAGGAAATTGTCGTCATCTGAGTCTGAGCAGTTGAGTGATTCTGGCATACCTGTGAAAAAAGCTGGTTCAAAAGTAAGTACTCCACTGTCACATTTTTTGCTAGACTATAGAATTATATAGTCTATTTTATTAGGGTTCATAACATATATAGCACTATGGCGACCCATATCTTACAGTATATAGCACTACTGAGTGGTGGGACATTCTAAAATCACTCCATAGTTTACATACTGTAGTTTTAGAGATGAATGGGTTGAAGAGTACCATATAGCCTCGAAAGTTAGTGGAGCAACTACTTTTCAGAATTATTGGCTTCTAAGGACAAACTACGTTTATTAACAAGAGCGGTTACTATACTTTCGGGTTGCTATCAGCCAAGGTGTAGTTTTCATTTTATGCTGTGGCTATAGGTCTAACACCAGACCTTATTCCATACATATAGGTCCGACATTGACAGAACCCTTGTGCCGTACAGTTTATTTCGAACTTTGTTGGATATTTTCAAGGAGCAGCAAAAGGTCTGACATTATTCAGTCTTAAAACACTGGATGACTGACACAGCACAGTGATCACAGAATCAATGAAAGGAAATTACAAGTGTAAACCAATGAAGATAAATTCAAGTATGACTTCGGTGATGCATCTTTCAAAGAGAGGCATCATTATTTTTACATAATATGTATATATTTTTACATATTTTTTTATCAGTTTATAAACATGCATATCTTCTGTCAACATTGAACCTATAGATAACCATCAGATCAAAGACTGAATAATGTTGCATCTGGTGCTGGTTGTTGTGAAGATTCAACAAACAAAGTTCAAAATAAACTGCATTGCACATGCGTTCTGCCAATGAGCCAATGTCGGACATCTGTAGGCACTCTATAGCTGATATTTTTGATTTAAATATCATGTGCAAATGACACCCATCTTTGGTTCTTATTTTTTAGAAAAAGATTGCAACTGCTAAGAAAGCTTTACAAGATAAAGCTTTTGCAAGCATAATACAAAGGATGGGTGCAGATCGAGTCTGAGAATGAGGATGCACGACTCTGAGTCTAATGTTTATCAAGATGAAATGGAGGAGTGGGAAGGCACCAAACAAGAATTGAGACTAAAAATCAAAGAACTTCGAAAGGAATTGGCAGGCTGAAAGAGACATGGTCAAACAGTTGCAAAGTGCAAATCATATGCTCCAGAAGAGTAAGTTTACATTTAGCACTATAGCTGTTACCGGTAGTAATTATACCCTAGTTTTTATATACTGAAATTCATTGCCAGTTCTCTAAAGGGATTCTTTTCAGTATTTATAGTTTTGAAGCTTTTCATGGCATTTAATAAAAAATCTGACTGTCCCAACTGGGAATCGAACCCAAGGTCTCAAAATTAATGTTTAGATCTATGCACTTGACGACTAAGCTATTCAGACACCCAAGTGGTGGAACCAGGGGCGGACTGGCTACGTCAGATGGGCCTGGGCGATTTGCCGTAAAAAGGGGCACCGTTTCCAAATCAAGTTGTTGTGGGTCTCTATGTGTAGGGGAGTCCCACGGAAATTTTTTGAAATTTGGGTCTCTGAAAATGACATTACCCGCATTCTGACAGCAGTTTTGAGCAAACTTTTAATAGTTTTAAAACATGTTTGCAATGGCACATTTCGTCATTTTTAACAAAGATTTGGTCCAAATTGAGCTTTAAATAGTATATTAAATGTGATCCTCCACGGGAAAACGTACGTTAACGATATTCCGTTCGAACGGTAAAAAAAAAAACGGATAGCAAACGGATGATGAACAGTCTTGAAAAGCGTTTAAACGGCTTTCCAAAGAAATCGAACGGTTTCAGGCGGCCGTTTGAACGCCTTTGGGCTAACGTTCGAACGATTTTGAAGAACCGTTTGAACGGAATTGGACAGACGTTTGAACGGTTTACCGTAGCACGTTTGAACGGTTTACCGTAGCCGTTTGAACGGTTTACCGTAGCCGTTTGAACGGTTTACCGTAGCCGTTTGAACGGTTTACCATAGCCGTTTGAACGGTTTACCCAAGCCGTTTGAACGATTATCCACGGCCGTTTGAACGGTTTTGGGGGAAGCGTTTTAACGCTTTCAAACAACCGTTTGAACGGCATAATGGACAAGCGCTTATAGTTTATAATAGTTTATAAACTATTTTGGACGCATTTTACTTGTTAAGTGGGGAGACGGCGAAACTTAGTAAGCATTTAAAAACAACATCCTTAACTCTTTTGGGTAAGTGTATAGCTTCTCAGTGACCTATACCTAACAGACTTTAGTATTTTACTGTTGCCAACGCTATACGGTTTCACTTGTTATGATGAGAGTTTCCTGTTCCGAAAGAGATTAGTGGTTTTGCCCAACACTTTAATAAAGGAATTTTAGGGAATTATAGGCGCGTCAAATTGAACCTACGAATTTTAGGGAAACTAACCGTCATTCTAACCTTTTCCTAACCCTAAACCCTAACCCCAATCCTTACTTGCGAGACATAAATCAAAACCAACGAATGTTCGCCCCTAGCATTAAATAGTTCGAGTGTTCGACCATTAGGTTCGACGTTGGTGGTGTTGGTGGCACAGTGGTTAGCGCACGTGCCTTTCACCTCTGCGACCCGGGTTCAATTCCTGCTCTCAGCAGTTTATCTGATTAAAATTTCACCTTGGCCGCAAGTGAGAAGAGTGCTTCCAGTTTGACTCTACCAAACATCGCAGGTTTCCTCCGTGTACTCCGGTTTCCTCCTGTAGAAACACTGGACCAATGAGGGATGGCCCTTACTGGACCTCTAGGGAGAACAGTTATCTATTAACTGATAGAGCTATCCAGTATAAATAAGATTAGTTTAGTTTAGTTTAGTTTAGTTTGAAACCAACGTTGAACTTTCTCGAATTTAATATAATTAGGTTCGGCACATGATAAGTTCGACGTTTGAACTAGGCCTGATATATACAAAGTGATGAAATAGCCGATATATTAAATTGGTACCTTCTATCGGGTCTCGGTCCTCCCGTGCTGAAATCCAATTCTAAGATGTTTGAACATGCACCATTTGCCTCGACTATAGACCAAAATACGGGATTTGCTATCCTTGTCATCTCCAGTAGAATAAAATAACAAAATGTCTCCATGGTAGTAAGTCAGCTATCCAAGTGATCGGCAACAATGTTCTGGATGATACACGTCCAGATTTATTTTCATCGATTCATTCTGATCGCCAGTGAGACGCTACGGAGACTATAATTTGATATCACTTCCGAAAGAGATAAGTGGTTTTGCCCAACACTTTAAATAAAGGAATTTTAAGGAATTATAGGCGCGTCAAATTGAACCTACGAATTTTAGGGAATTATATAGGCTCGTCAAATTGAACCTACAAGAAACAAAATCATAGCCTTAAAAATCTTTAGACAAGTATACTAAACAGACAATTAATACAATTATCGTATAGGCAAGACAATCTCAAACACCACACCGGATTGGCAAAAGTTGAGGGCATAAAATATTTCTTCTTTCTTATAGTCTATACGAATTTAATAACAAGGTTTAAAGAAATACGCTTTATCCCCTGTTTAACACGTATTCTGCAGGTGGTTGCAATGCCCGCAATGGAATAATTGCTGCCGACCGAAGGGAGGCAGCACACTATTCTTGACGTTGCCTCGTGCGCAGTCCTTTTTCCGAGCTATGTATAGCCGACCAGATCTCGATTTGTTAAATTTTGCGTTTGTTTATTTATTATTCGTCTGTCGGCATTACGTCATCGATATATGAGATGATGGGACTCAGTGCGCATGTTCCGCTACCACGTTGCCTGGTCGGCGTTAGATCATATTGAGTTAACGTACAGTGACGTCAGAATATAACAGGAGCGGAAGTATCATGATGCTGGATTAGCACTAGATTAATTTCAGAACGTTCATATTATGGCGGGAAGTTGCGGGATAATAAAAAACAAGAATGGAGGAGGTGGATGACAGCGAAGGGCAGTTGTTTCTTTCGAGGGAGGATTTACTCAATGCTTTCGAAGATTTTAAGAAAGAAACTTGCAACCGGATGGCGATGCGTTTACAAGGAATCGAAGTAGACTCAACTGTTTAATAATTCATAAAGATGCAAATCACCGAAATATTTACCAATTGCGAAATTACTACTAACAGTAATGACCGCAATCCCATGTGCGAGGTGTACAAAAAAAAAATGAAGCGCGGTTTACTACCGTTTGTCTGCGTTCTTCCAGTTCCAGTGTTCCACCTTCTGGCTTCGGCTTTCTGCTTGTCATCAGACATTTTGTTTATCAATCTTCTTTCCAACAATTGATCAACCAGTGAAAGAGTATACGCGTATTTTGAGACGTATCTTGACGGACTTGACAATTAAATTACTTTTAACATACAGTATATTAGGCATGAGAAATCAGCTTGCCTTCCTGCGCCATTTTTAAAGTGCAAACTGAACTCCAAAGTATCATATCTCAATACTTCCGTTGCTATAAAAATTCTGACGTCACTGTACGTTAACTCAATATGATCTAACGCCGACCACGTTGCCTTCGACATTCAGAGCTTCTCGAAGTTCTTCCTCGACAGAAAATTAGCGGTAAGAACAAATACATCATGTCTTTACTTTCTCGTGGAAGTATTCATCAAGGCCATGAAGGTTTCAGTTGCCAGTCTCGAGGAAAGCAGTGCTCTTTCATGAGTTTATCGGCGCTGTTAACAGCACAAACTATTCCAGTTATCGAGTGGAACTCGACAACCATCCACAATGTCTTAGTACAAGGAGACAACATGTACTTGAATGCTTTTAACAATGATATCATTCCTCGTGAGGGATTTCTGTCGCTGAACAACTTACCAACTGTTGTTCCTACCAACATCTGACAGTGGTTTCTACAATGGATTCGTGCACAAAGCTGTATGTGGATACACTGTATATGTAATGAACTGTACATGGCACTATCTTCAAGAAATTATTTACCTCAGCTTTGTGAAAATTCAGTGGACAATGGAATTGTTCACTTTGTGAAAATTCAAGTGGACAATGGAAATTATTTGTGTGCATGGATAACCATATTTGGTATGCAGAGTAAATACAATATTACAAGTTCTTTGGGAAAATAAAATACAATGGTTGCAGTTGTGTATTCCCAAATGACAATTACAGTATATGTGGGAGTTGTGGACATGTTGCAATGACTTAATATACATCACAAAGATCTCCTTGAAAGTATTATATTCTCAACAAGTTAGAAAGTTAGACAATATAAACAATGGAGCAACAAATACTTTAAACACCTGTTACATACCATTTATGGTATTTATTTAGTCGGTGCCTATTTGTTTGGTGCTTGCTTTGCCATAACATATCAGACACTCCGGATTCCACTGACAGCTTTGTCACAGTAAGAAGCTTGATTTATAGTGACAGTGATATATCATAAATTTGTTTACCAAACATCAACACATAGTCATATTGTTTGTAGTATACTGTGTATGCAGTCAAAAGCCATTGCCAATTATATTCAGATACATTAAGTGATAGTTATTTGTAATTTAAGTCTGCTGTATTTAAATATAATTAAAATAATTGAAAAAATGTGTACATACTACTACAGTATGTCTGTTACAATTTATATAATCAAACCCAGGGTTCATTTTTGAAATTTTATAAAAAATTAGGGCTTCCCATGGCTTTTGAGGCAGCACTTCCCTTGCGATAGTAACTTCTAGTAAATATTTGTATTCGGGTCTGTCTTGTGCGTAGTCTTAAAATCGGTACTTTAGATTCTTGAGTGCCTCAATTAACACTACATGACAAGCTTGAATAGTAGCATAATTATACACAAGCCGATAGGGCGCCATAAGCTTCACCTTCGCACTTCTGGTACTTTTCCTGTTCGTTAAAAATGCATAGTAATTTCCGACGGGAAACAGCTTTTCCGTGGGTAAATTGACTGATACCAAATTATAGTCTCCGTAGCGCCTCACTGGCCGATCACAATGAATCGATGAAAATAAATCTGGCCGTGTATCATCGAGTACATTGTTGCCGACCACTTGGATAGCTGATTTACTACCACGGAGACACTTAGGACATTTTGTTATTTTATTCTACTGGAGATGACAAGGAAAGCAAATCCCGTATTTGGGTCTATAGTCGAGGCAATGCAAACATCTTATAATTGGATTTCAACACGGGAGGACCGAGACCCGATATAGAAGGTACCAATTTAATATATAGGCTATTTCATCACTTTGTACATATCCAGGCCTAGTTCAAACGTCGAACTTATCATGTGCCGAACCTAATCATATTAAATTCGACAAAGTTCAACGTTAGTTTCAAACGTCGAACCTAATGGTCGAACACTCGAACTATTTAAATGCTAGGGGCGAACATTCGTTGGTTTTGATTTATGTCTCGGAAGTAAGGGTTGGGGTTAGGGTTTAGGGTTAGGAAAAGGTTAGAATGACGGTTAGGATAAAAGTTTGGTTTAGGTGTGGATTGGGTTCAGTTCTAGGTTGAAAAAAATTAGAATGAAATTCAATTAATAATTCAACTCATGCTTGTTTAGCGAGATATGAATAATGTGCACGAGGTTCGTTTCTCTTGTCTACGGCTTACATTCTCATTATTTTTTATCGAAAAAAGGCCATGGTAAATCAGAAGGGAGCGAGGAAAGTAAACAGAATAACTGTGAGTAGAAGATGATTGAACTTGAAGGCTTGTTGTCAGTTAAATGCGACGCTCATCTCTGCGCGCCGTCCGATTGACTTCTTCATCTTCTTCGAACTCAGCGCATCGGTCACATATTACAACTGTACCGGTGCGCTACAGTAATAATCTCTTCTCGTGTCCATATTTTACTCGAAAAGACCTCCGTACGTATTAAGTTTCATGTTTTGAGCTCGCATTACGGTGAGAAAAACTAGGACAAACTAGTTGTTTTGGTCATTTGTATTGAGGTTCGGCACATCAGTGGTAAGTTCCACGTTTAAAACCGCGTCGAACCAGAGTTCGAATTTAACGCACCGGTCGTCGCACTTAATATTAGGGTCGACCTTAATTAATTAAAAAACGTTTCAAACGTCGAACTCATGATGTACTTAACACCTTGTATTAGATTCGGCACATGATAAACAGGCCTCATTATAACTAAGTTCAGTGCATATATAACACAATATAACTGATTTAACGTCGGCTTGAATAAAAAATCATAAAACAGGTAAAGTTCATTATTATTTAATATTAAGTCTAACGTTTGCTTCGATTTACCAATGGCATTAGACCATTGGAGATAAATAGAAGCAAACACGACTAAACTTGAGGCGAGTGTGTAACGCGAGTCCATAGTCGCCGTTCCTTATGTAATATTTATAAACCGCGCAGGAGGGCTTTATCGGATATAAAACACGAGGCGATAGCCGAGTGTTTTAGAGCCGATAAAGCCCGTACTGCAAGGTTTTTAAGTGGCTTCTAAAAAGAATCACTTCATACGTTCATTGGCGTAGTAATTTTGAAAATTAAGCTTATTCAGCCGTTAAAAACCAGCGAGAAACTTAGAGCGAGTCTATATCACATATATAGATCCGAAACGCTCATGATTTTTCTTTGTGTTTTTTCCTCATGAATTATTAATGAATTTTAGAATTATATATATACACCTCGTGTTTCAACTGTTTCAAGATTTAATAAATGATCATAGTTATAATAATAAGATCATATGGTTAAAATTAAACGATGGCAAAGCGTTAAACGGTTTAAGCGTCCAAACATTTTGAGTAAAGCGTTTGAACGCTTTAGACAAAACGTTTGAACGGTATAAGCTTAGCGTTCAAACGGTTTGGGCAGAGCGTTTAAACGTTTTAGGGAACGCGTTTGAACGTTTTATTCAGAGCGTTTAAACGTTTTAGGCAGAGCCTTTGAAACATTTTAAGCGAAGCGTTTGAACGGCAAATGATGAATGGCTAAACGGTTATTCAATCCGTTTAAACGATAACTGCAAAGCGTTTGAACGGATAACCAACGCTCTACGAACGGTTTTTTGTAAACCGTTTGTGAAAGCGTTAACGTACGTTTTCCCGTGGAGGGTCACAAATGTAAAAATGTGCATGGACTGTAAGGGCAAAGCCTGTTTAAGGCCTGAGGGTTACCAATAAAAACAAAGGACGATGCATTTCCGTACGCATTCTTTCCCATGCGCTAACCACTTATCGACTATATACTGTACACTGTACAACATATATTTTAATATGATTGTAGATCAGATGTTTTGAAGTGTTTCAAACTTTTTAGATCCGCATTTTCTTTTTGAGTAATCTCAAACAAGTTGTAAAGAACGACTCGAAGATTGGTCCATGCACTTCCCTCCAACTCCACATACCCTAAACATTGTTCTCTTTTCAGAGGAGCTGCTTCTTGCAAGTCGTCCACCTTTTTCTTGCGCCTTCTCTGCACCACGTTTAATTGCTTTCTTCATAATTACGGAACTCGAAACGTCGGAAGAAAACTACAGCTTCCACTATAAACTGCTCGATATTTATTTTTATCCTAAGCATGTATTGCCTGATTGATAATAGCCTTTTTTACTTTTGCAAAGTAAAAACAATTTAAGGCCCCAAAGGGGGCCCAACAGGCAAGGGGCCCACCGGGCGTTTGCCCGGTAAGCCTGACCTGGCCAGTCCTCCCCCTGAGCGGAACTATACTCACAGGTCTTGTAGACAGGAGGCTTTAGACTGAAAGCCAGCCGCCGATCTCATTTCGTTCTCACTCGCTGAGAGAGGCGTCTGAATTCAATAGGCGATAATGCCGTCCAGTGACGTCACTACCAAGAAACCTGGTAGTGAAATCTGATTGGTTGACATGTTTCTAATTTGGGATAATAATAGAATTATAGAATAATAAACAATCTGAATTCCTTCCATCTTGTCAAATATACGGCGGCTGGTTTTTCAGACTACAGAATACTCCTCAACTTGGTAGCTATTTAATGCAGGGCTGTGATATTTTGGACTCCGATGCATATGGACTTTCATGGTTGACGGAGTTTTGAATGGTTTCGAGGGGAAAAGCAGTGAGTACTGTATATCAAGTGGCATGGCATATTGCGCGCGGCATCTTGTTGCAGTTGTGGAAGAAGGTGGCTAGTATTAAATTTCAGAACTACTCATTGTTAAAATATATTGTGTAGGTATGTTATTATATGTTGAATAAGCTTTCATTCCATGTATAGTTCAAGTTTCTCCGTTATGTGAAACTTGTTACAATGTCAAAAATGTGCGAACCGTTGTTTGAAATAATATTACCGAATAGACAGGAAAATTAGGAAATTTACTTCTCACAAGTGTTAATACAGAATTTTAGATTTTTTTTAAATACTTAACGCGCAACATCGCGAGATATATATCACACAGAAGCTATTGAAAAACGCTATTTGCATAGGGTAGAAATTTTTAGTTTTTACCTAAACGGAAAATATTTTTAGAAATAATGGGGAAACGTCTGTCATTTGATTCATTGCGATGAATGTATTGTTGACTTCGAATTACAAGTGTAACCTTCTGAACGCTAAAATCCACTTTTATTCTGTATTTTTAGTATTTCACTCTGGCTATATTATTAACGGCAAACCATTCTAGTCGTTAGGCCACTAAGGTTATACCAAAACCTACTCTGACCGCGGAGGCCAGAGTATAAAAAAAAAATATTGAAGCCTACACCAGGGCGATTTTATCCGCCCCTGCCTGTGAGGCCGATAGCGTTGAAAGGGTTAAATAAAAGCTATAAATTCAAATGTGAAATTCCTGAAATTTGTCTCTTTTGGTTAGAAAGCCTCAAACGTTTCGCAAGCTTCATATTGGTAATGCGGGTATCAGCGGCCATCCCGAGGGGTCGACCCACGGGGAACCCAAGGGCAACCCACGGGTGTGGCAAGGGATTTTTTGCAAAAACGTGCTACAGAGAGTTGAGTTGAGAGTATTCTGTAGTCTAAACATCAGCCGCCGTATATTTGACAAGATATAATTCTACAATTAACCGAAATTAGAAACATGTCAACCAATCAGATTCACTACCAGGTTTCTTGGTAATACGTGACGTCACTGGACGGCATTATCGCCTATTGAATTCAGACGCCTCTCTCAGCGAGTGAGAACGAGATGAGATCGGATGCTGGCTTTCAGTCTAAGGAGGTTTGGGAGTAAACAGTGTCCGGCAAGGTACAGATATGACAATCTCTGTGACTGCATGCATGTCTTGACTGTTTCTCCACTGCTCAGTGCTCAAGAGTGTGGAAATGTTGATTCAGACCCGTTGGAGCAATGCAAATGTCATACTTGTACTTAAATAAAATGTATGAATTTCATACTATGGTGCCATTTGTTTGCAGATCTGCCTGATATCTTGAAAATCATCTATATAAACTCTTCTGTAGTGGCCTATAGCTCGTCCGTGTAGCCCTTCAGTGGTCCAAAAATGTAACTCTGAGGAAACCCAGTAGCATGACTCTACAAACTGTTTGCTCATTGGAATAGTTTTGAATTCATTCATCCACAAAGCCCGTCCGTTATCCAGCCATGCAATTCCTCAGTCCAGCCTCCGAAAACTTCAAAACTGCTCGTCCACAGCAGCCCCTTATTTGCACAGTTACCAGAAAGCGCACCAGCTAACCGGACTGAAACTGATGACATCGACGATAATGATGCTGAAGAACAACCGCCTCCGACAAGCAAGCCCAGGTGCTTCACTTCCTCCTCTCTCGGTAAGTCAACAACTTCAAGCTTATGCAGTTGTACTGGTATAATATGTTACTCTGTTTTAGTTTGAAAATTTGTGTCACCTTTATTTGGAAATTGTTAATTAGGAATTACTACTAGTTAGGTAGTTAACCCATTAACCACCTAAAAATATTCCTTTTATTATTTTACTCTGTCTAATGACAGATTATTTTACTCGATTTTACTCAAAGACTCTTCAGGGTTTAATAGGTTAATCTCAAGCCTACTTTCTTCATAATATTAATATGGAGTCCAGAAATTCTGAACAGCCTAAAGTGATGGTGTCTTTGTACAGTGCATTTAGACTATGTTTACACCAGAGCAAAGATATCCGGATTCACATTGTTTTTTATTCCCATGAGGATGAAAATCAATGTGAATCCGGACACTTTTGCTCTAGTGTAAATATATTCTTAGTGTGTCTTTATTTGTACATGTACATGTATTTTAACAATTTAATTTTTATTAGTTTCAGAGCTTCATGGACTCAGTCCAGATGTCAGAGATCGTACATGCAAAGAATGAGAGGAAAATGACATTGGCCATGCTTTCAATTTTGTTTGAACGAAAGGGGTCCCATAAGAAAGCCGATTTACAAGCCTAACACTCTCCCCCTCTAACTTGAGAAATGCATCCAATTCTAACATTGTTCTCACATGAACATCAGGACTAAAACAGTCTCTTAATTAACATATTGTTCAAAAATGTCACCAGTGTACTTGTGGTTCAGGGAACCAGAACGGATAAATTGGTATCCAGTGCTGGACTTGATTTACAGGATACAGTAGTAGGGGAATACAAACATTGGGCTAACCATGGGTTTCATGGTAGGCTACATTGCCAAGGACGACTGTAAGTTAGCCTTTGCGGAGGTTGCCTTATTCGCTGTGGACGCTGTGGTTCTTTCTTGCCTGACTGGGTCAGGCTGTTGCGCTTCTTACCATAGGTTTCATCTTCACATTCTTTCTCAAAACTCATCCGGAACACCCTGACAATTTTCATTAGCCTCTATCCGCTGTTGTGGTAATGGAGCTACATTGTCTGGGATGGACGGTATTCTTGTATATACGAACGGTAATTCGTCATCTGTACTGTCGTCTTCACTTTCGGCTCCCACGGATTGTTGGTTAGGTCGCAGGTCGTGTTGTCTTTTGATGGGGACTTTTTCTGACGGGGTTTCAAATGGTAGACAATCACAAGGTAACAGTAGGATTTCGGTAGAGGACTCGTGTGCGCCCATTTCACTGCTCAGGTCTAACCTCATAGACGGGACTATCATCAGCCATTCTCCTGGTTAGTACGTGGATTCTATCTTCCCAATAGGCTCGTAACTTCCCAGGCCCTCTTTCACTTAAGTTCCTGACGAGCACTCGGTCACCAGGCTGAAAGATAGCTGTGCGAACCGTCTTGTCGTATCAACGCTTGGATGATAAAGCTTTCTTTGCTGGTTCTTCTTGAAACAATATCATAAGCTTCCTTCATTGTCTGGTGCCACCGTTTCACATATTCCGGGTAGGTGCGTTTATTGGTCTTCATGCATTTACCAAAGACGATGTCAACAGGCAGTCTTGGAGATCTTCCAAACAACAACAAGAATGGAAGCGTAGCCGGTGGCATCATTTCGCGTACTATTGTGGGCATGAAGAACTTTATTTAGATAATATGGCCATCGAGATTTACACTTCTCAGGTAATGTTCTCAGCATTGATAATAATGTTTGGTTGAACCGTTCTACTTTGCCAGCTCCCCTATGGGTGGTAGGGGGTAGTTCGTGAGTGTTTAATACCAACAATGTTGCTCGAGATACTGACAATTGGTTTTCGAACTCGGGCCCTTGATCGTGGTGGATTCTTACCGGAAATCCGAATCGTAGGACAAAATCGTTATAGATTTTTTCTGCTGTCGTCTTCGCCATATGGTTCTTGGTAGCATATGCTTGTGCAAACCTTGTAAAGTGATCCATAATCAACTAGAATGTACTCATGACCACCTTTACTTCTCTCTAGATGTACGAAATCAGTTGAGATAAGTTCAAACGGACTTGTGGTTGTGATGCTTTTAAGGGGTGCTTTCCGTTTGTGACTTGGTCGTCGTTGCTTTAGGCACTGGTAAACTTTGGTTATGTGGTCTTCAATGTCACGCCACATATGTGGCCAGTAAAATCTTTCTTTGGCCAGTTGGAATGTCCTTTCTGCTCCGAGATGCCACATTTCTTCATGAATTCACGGTAAACCAGTTGATGAAAGCTTGTCGGTAGAACGAGCTGTTGGTTTTCCCCGATTATTCTTCTCAGAATACCATCTTCCCCAACATTCAGTCTATTCCATTCCCGCATCAGATCATTGGCTGCTCGGTTTCCTCCTCTCACGGAACTGGATGGTTGCCTTGTTTGGTCAGTTAATTTGTATTTCACGACTCGACCGATGCTCGCTTCTCCGCGTTGGGCTCTCTCTAACTCTTCCAGGTCAACTTTCCGAATCTTTTCTACACCTTGGACGTGACACTGGGCTTTCCAATCTATGTGTTGCGTTACGCCCGATGGCTGTAATCCAATTCACGTTGTTGTTCCCCTGCAATTTGGCTCCATCGAAGGTGGCATTGATCGCTTGCTGGCTTATTTCTTGGGTGCAGCTCTTCATATACTTTTCAAACTACAGTGGTAAGCGGGAGAGAGCGTCTGCATCGTGTGTTCCTGGTCTGTATCTAATCTGGAAGTTAAAGTCGGACAGCTCCGCGACCCAGCGATGTACTGTGGCGTTCAGTTTTGCTGATGACAGAATGTAATTCAATGGGTTGTTGTCCGTCAATACCAGGAATGACGGGGCGTAATACAAATAATCTCTGAAATGTTCGCATATGGCCCACTTTAGTGCTAAAAATTCAAGGTTTCCTGACTGCAGGTGATAGTTTTTCCGCGATCCATATCCAATCACTCTCATTTCCCCCCTTGTGTTCTTGATACAGTACAGCCCCTAGACCAGCTTCTGATGCGTCGTTGTTGAGTACGAAAGCTTTACTGAAGTCAGGGTATGACAAAATGGGCGGGTTGACCAAATGATCGATGAGTGTTGTCAGTGCGTCTTGGTGTTTGGGTTGCCAGTTTACCGGTTTTGTTGACGGAACTTGTTTTACACTTTTGGACAAGCCGGTTGTCGTAGATATACGTCGCGAATTCTGCGAGGATGAAGGATCACATAGTAGTAGTTCAAACGATGGGGCGGCTCTTTTGGAGAAGTTGGGAATTAATCTTTGGTAATATCCCAGTAGCCCAAGGAGTTTGCGAAATTCCCCGACGTGACGTGGTGATGAGTTCTTCAGGCATGTTACTGCTTCCAAATTTGATGGATCCATACGATAGCCTTCAGCTGATACCACTCGTCCAATTAAGATAGCACACTTCCTTCTGGATCCCGTTCACCGTAGACGTTGCAAAACGTTTCGAATGTGCTCAATATGTTCTTCAAAGGTTTGACTGAAAATGATTATGTCGTCCAGGTAAGGGATACAGAAATCGTCCCTTATTCCTTCTAGGCATTCCTCCATGAACCTTTGAAAGTGTTCTGGTCCACAAGTTTTATTAACAACAAATAACTGACCCTCCTACATAAATTCTACATATATATATATATATATATGTATTCTAATATGCTAATCTAACAGGAAACGGAAACAGCATGCCTAATGCAACATCTCCCTTTCTTTTTTTTTTTTTTTCAAAAATATAAAGAACTAAAAACAACACCTAAAATGACGTTATTTCAAAACTGTTTCTGATATAGTAGCGCCAAATTCAAGATAAGTCAATTTAAAGTGTTTATATATATATATATATATATATATGTGTGTTTGATAACCCTAAATGAATGGTTATACATGTATACAACTAGTTTTGGATATAGTCACCGAACCTCACAGGTGGTCTAATAGTCCTGGTTCTTGTTCTTGTTGTCTTCACTGTACCCGGCTTAAGCTGCAGGGAACCCTGAACCTTCAAAGGTGTAGTCTCCTTAATCTGACCCGTGTTAGCTGAAGATCGTTGTTCTCCTGGTATCGTAGTATCTGGAGTTGGGTACTGCTACATATGGGGCATTTTCCATTCCAGAAATCTCAGCTGTGCTCGGCTGTGCCCGTATGGTTGTATCACTACCACGTTTTGGTCTTAAATCCTGTCTGTTTCGACGCATAGTCTCCCCATTAGCTTGAACTACGTAGGAACGATCGGACAGTTTCTGGACACAGGTTCCCACATCCCGGGTCTTGTTCTTCTGACTGGCAACTCGGACTTCTTGACCAATCTCAAGCTCAGGCAAAATCTTCGTGCTCCTATCATGAAAACTCTTGGCCTTCTGTCTCTTGATTTTCAACTTTTCTTTAACACCTTCCACTACTTCAGGATACAGAAGAGTTGAAGAGACCGGAACCAACGCCCGAGTTCTGCGCGACATCAACCTCTGTGCAGGACTCGAGTCCATGCCTTGCGTTGGTGTGTTTCGATGATCCAGCAACGCTAGCCAATGATCTTGATTGTCACGATAGGCTTTCTTGAAGATATTCTTCGCAACTTTGACAGCAGACTCGGCCTTACCGTTGGATTTCGGATGGTACGGCGATGACGTCACGTGTTTGAACTCCCATGCTCTGGAAAATCTTGCGAACTCTCGGTTGGTAAATTGTGGTCCGTTATCTGATACGAGTACATCTGATATGCCATGACAACTAAACTGCTGCTTCAGGATTTCTACGATGGTAGCCGAAGTGGTGTCTTTCAGCTGGCTGACTTCTATAGAATCTGAGTAGTTATCCACAAGCACAATATAGTCCTTCGACTTCAGGCTAAACAAGTCCGTTTCTAGTCTGCTCCACGGTCGACTTGGTATACTGTGTGACTGCATTGGCTGTTGTACATTCTTCGCTTCGTACTCTGCGCATACCTCACATTTCTCGACAGCTTCCTGGATGTCTCTACTCATAGAAGGCCAAAACACCAGATCTCTCGCTTCCCGAATGCATGCTGCAATTCCTTGGTGAGACGAATGGGCTCTGGATGTTATTTCCGACCGCATGGCTTTAGGGATGATGACTCGCTGACTCTTAAACAGAATACCATTATGAAGGGTCAGTTCCTCTCAAGAAATTCCAGTATTCTCTAATATGTACCGGGACTTCCTCTCTTTGCTCTGGTAAACCCATGAGAATGGTTGTCTTTAAGGTATGCATGGTTGGATCTTGCTCTGTAGCTTTCTGTAACTGAGGTGGTCTCTCGCTGCTTATTGTGATGGAATCAAAAGGACTCATGGCTTCAAGCTCCAGCGAAAAGACTTGGAATTCTTTATCCTCAGAACCTGTATCCTTCAAGGACGCTCTTGACAAATGATCGGCTACATACATCTGTGACCCTGGTTTGTAGATTACCTCGAGGTTATATCTCTGCAATCGGAGCATCATTCGTTGGAGTCGGCAGGGAGCATTTAAAAGCGGCTTCTTAAAGATCGACTACAACGGCTTATGATCCGACTCCACGGTAACTTTCACTCTTGTGGATATATATTGCGAGAACTTTTGGCAACCAAACACAATTGCCAAACACTCCTTCTCAACCTGAGCTCCGCTCCGCTGAGGACAGTGTTCGTGACGCAAAAGCGACCGGCTGGCCATTCTGTAGAAGAGTCGCACCAAGACCACGTTCACTGGCATCGCATTGCACTGTAACTTCTTCCTTGATGTCATAGTATTTGAGGACTAGAGTTTCGACCACCAACTTCTTTACTTCAGCCAAGGCTTTGTCGTGCTGCTTGGACCAAACGAATTGGGCATTGGCTTGGATCAGATCTCTCAAAGGCTGGACCACCTCAGACAATCTCGGCAGAAATCTCGCAAGGTAATTGATAAAACCCAGCAAACTGAGGGTCTCTTTCTTGCATGTTGGCTTGGGCATGTCTTTCACTGCCTTGACCTTGTCTGGATCTAGCTCGAGACCATCTTTACTCGTCATATGCCCCATAAACTTGACTTGTGGTTTCTTCAAGTTCATCTTCTTACTGTTGAGTTTAAGATTGACTTCTCTAGCTCTCTCCAAGAGTTTTCTCAAATTTTCATCATGGTTTACCTCTGCTTCGGCTGGGGTATCTCCGTATCCAAGAACCAACAGGTCATCTCTCAGGATTTCCACACCTTCCAAACCATCGAGCTTCTCGTGCAGTCTGCATTCGAACTCCTCTGGTGCTAAATTAATACCGAATGGCATTCTAAGGTATCGGTACCTGCCAAATGGAGTCCAGAAAGTTGTTTTCTTACTGCTTGCTTCGTCTAGCCCGATCTGGTAGAACCCATCTTTAGCATCCAGGGTGGTAAAAACCTTTGCATTGGTTAGACTTGGGAGAATTTCTTCTAAGGTCGGCATCTGGTACTTGGGTCTCAAAATCGCTTTATTCAAATCTCGGGGATCGAGACATATTCGGATCTTTCCTGGTTTCGCGAGAACGACCATACTGCTGATCCATTCCGTTGGTTCTGTCACTTTCCATATAATGCCTTTCTTCTCCAACTCTTCAATCTTCACTTTTACTTCCTTCCTTACTGTCACAGCTATTCGCCTTTGTGCATGTTGTACAGGAGTATGCTTTGGGTCGACAACAAAGCTGTTGGAGTCTCCAATATGCCCAAGGCCTTCGAAAACATCTTTGTATTCCCTCAAAATGTTCTCCTTTATGAGTGGACTTCGAGGCTTTACGGTTTTGGAAACCACGCTGTTAACTGGTATTTCATCTCCAACTGTAACTTTCACCAATCCCAGTGTATCACAGGTTTCGGCAGATAACAATGGCTTACTTGTCTTGTCTACAATTTGGCATTTCAGTTCGTCTGCTGCGCCATTTCTGTGTACTTTCACTGTCGCCACGCCACGGGGTTTCATTGTAGATCCGTCGAATAATCTTAGTTTGACCCTGCTTTTCTTCAACGGAGGATTACTTGTTTGATTGATGACTGCCAGGTCTCTATAGCTCATCACGTTGCACGCTGCTTCGGTGTCTAACTGGCATTCTAATTCCTTTACTTACTGTTGAGTTTCGTTTGAAAACTTTAGCTTGGCAAACAGTTGTTTTCCTTGGCAATTTACTGTTAAAACTTCTTCTATCTTCAAGATTGGGTCGTCTGTATCTGTAGACTCGTCTTCAGATTCACTCATTTCGTCTGTAACAGTTCGCACGTTCCAACGTTTCGTCTTTTGATCTATAGTTCCCTCTTTCTGAAGACATACAACAGCGAAATGATTTTCTTTGAACAGATTCGACAAATTTGGCCATACGCCATACAGTCTTTCCGTTTGTGCTGCTCTGGTCTACCACATCAGCCGCACCTTTCTTTCGAATGTTTGCCGAGCTTGCTCTTTTGTCTTTTCCTAGCTTATTTTGCTAACGTTCACTTTGCCTTTGTCGTCTCGTTTGAAGAGCGTTGACTTGTTCGGAGTTATTTTGTTCAGATTTCATCGACTTCAGCTGGATACTTGCTATTTCGCTTGATCGACAAATGTTCAAGGCTTTATTTAAGTCTAAGTTCTCTTCTTTAAGCAGTCTTAGCTTTGTCGCCTTGTCTTGTAGACTGATTACAATGCGATCTCTAATCTAATCAAGTCATCTGTTAGCGTACCAAATTTGCATAACGATGCCGCTCTTCTCAACCGATTGGCAAATTCATCTATACCTTCGTCCGTGTTTTGTACGCAGGAATTGAAAAGATATCTTTCGTAAACCACGCTGGTTTTCGGCTTGAAATACGCTTCTAATGCTGCTATACTTGCTGTGATGCTTCCTCTCTCTTATTCGCTGAGTTTGAGGTTTAGGAATATTTCAAGGCACTCCTTTCCCATGATCGAAACGCAACGTAGCGAGAAGAACCGCTTGACTTCTGTTGCTCAGGCCTGTAACAAGTTCAAAATCTTCCCATTGCGGTCTGAAGAAATTCCAGCTGTTTACTCGGTCAACCGCTTATCTTCATGGGCGCTGGAACAGGAAAGTTTGACGTAAAACTTATACCTGGAACGCCCAGAGACGGTTGTATGTCTTCGTTATCATCGGCCATTGTTCGACATTTATCCTGACACCATGTTCTGGGCCACAAGTTTTATTAACAACAAATAACTCACCCTCCTACATAAATTCTACATATATATATATATATATATATATATATATAAAGTATAAAGTATAGTTTTACCTTAAAGTCTTCGCTACCAGAGGTTTCACCCTAAACGGGATCATCAGGCGACTCGCCTGATGATCCCGTTTAGGGTGAAACCTCTGGTAGCGAAGACTTTAAGGTAAAACTATACTTTATACTTTGTATTTTGCTCTATCTATATGGTATTGAGCACTCTCTAACATTTCGTGAACCATAACTCACTTATATATATATATATATATATATATATATATATATGTATGTATTCTAATATGCTAATCTAACAGGAAACAGAAACAGCATGCCTAATGCAACAGAAAGTTCGCTGGTGCATTAGTTAAGCCAAAGGGGATCCGCGCCCATTCGAACAATCCTCAGGGAGTAATGAATGCCGTTAGGTATTTACTCTCGGAATCCATAAACCCCTGATGGTAAGCTTTACCCCGGTCAAGTGATGAAAACCACCAAGCCCATCTAAAGTATCTTGTACTCGCGGAATTGGTTGACGGTCTTGTTGGGTCCTTTTGTTAAGCTCTCGATAGTCAACACACAGTCGTAGATCACCGTCCTTCTTTCTCACACAAACCACCGGCGAGGAGTAGCACGATTCCGACTTGTTAATCCAGCCACGTTGCTTCCTTTACTAGCATTGGTACTTGGATACATGGATCTTGCTTCGATGCCCCCAGTCGAAATGTGATTTTCTGCCCAGTCTTTGTAAGGTATCTCAGTTCCATTGGTAGCCTTAATATTCAGCTTGGTGTCACCATCTAGTAACGTTGAGACAGGGTGTATTTGAAGATTCAGCAGGTTTTCTTTGAGGAATTCTTCAGAAACCAGGGAAACTTGGGCACCTGTGTCCCACAGAGCTTCTGTCTTCACATCCTCCATCACACACTGTATCAAACAGCGCCCACCAAACAGTCTTGCTGTTGCGGAGTGTTCCTTTGGAGTTAAGTGACTTACATAAGCATCACTGTTTTGGCCTTGACCCTTTCCTTGGCTGCTCTTCCACTTCTGCTTCCTCATTTTCTTGATTTCTTTACACATTGCTTTGTGTTCATTCCAGTGAGCTTGCTGACATTTCTTTGAACAATATTTAAACAATTGGCAATCTGAACATCTCAACATATTCTGATTGTCTTTCCTTTGGCTTTGTCGTTTCCCGAATAACTTGATCTTGGTGCATTTCCACATCGACATCCTTCTAGCTAAGTGTTCGCTACTACCACATCTGTAACAGTGATCACAACTTGCACAGCCAGCCTCAAAGCATTTCTTGCAGGCTCTTCGATTTCCTCGTCTTTGTCGGGTTGGTCCTTCTTCCTCTTGGTAGGGTAAGTTGGAAGGATGCTGAGATAAAGATGCTTGCTGGGCATTTATTGCCACTTTAAATTCTGTCACTTCAGTCTTCACTTCTTCCAGCGTAGTCTGAGATTTCCCCTGCTTTACTTCTTTCTTGGCTCTTTTTCCGGTTATGTAGAAGTATCAGATGTGGTCATGTTTATTCTGGGGCTCTTTAGACGTGATTTGGCATTAATCTTGCTTTGTCGGTCTGTTTCTTTCTGCAGACACTGCAATATTCATCTGTTCTATTAACGTTTCATCTGTGACTGCATGTGGCATCTTGTAGGTAGGGTCGTAATTTGGATCGCACACTTTCATCTTGGATACCAATCTCCACGGTATGAAGCAGCAAACTTTACAACCAAATTGGGATCATACTTGATTTTACACCACCTTCTTTCATGCAAATAATATTTTTCTGTCAGAGACCCTGGGCTCTGATGAGGACATTTGTGGGGCTTTCTTTGGCTCTTGTACCAGGACTGGCAAGCTGTTGATATAATAATGTCGCATTCTTTTCTGGAAGATGTGCTAGCAGGATTCCTCGAAGTTTGCAATTCAGAAAGAGTCTCCAAATAACTCCTTAATTGTATGCTTGGGTTTATTGCTCTGATCACAGCATCACACATTTCAGGGCTCAGAATACCCTCTATGGACAGCATTATCAATTTGTCGCACAAGACTGACAAAAGTAAGTTTATCGTGTTGGCCGGTTGTCCAATCGGCCCATTGATCTTCAGTTTCCCTTCGTAAAGCTTGGTGTAAGCTTCCTTGAGCTTCGGTAACGGATGATTTTGATCTTTGATCTTTGGCAGGGGTGCCCTTAATAATGCTGGCAGGCATGTTTCAATATCACCGGGTATTTGCAGAGCCACAGCCTGTTTAAATAATTGTTGCTTCTTCTTTTGACATATCTTCGCTTCGATGTTCAGTTGTAGGTCTTCGACTTCGTTGCAAGTAATTTCCATTGTCCAGTTGATTATATTAACTTTCCTTCTCGTTTCTTAATCTTCACGGATCTCACCGCTGCCACCAAATGTTAACCAGCCAAAACGCATGAAACAACACGTACTTTTATTATAAACTTTTAGCACACTTGAACACACTGTCTTTCCTTTCTGAAAAGTAAACTTGACAACAACCACGCGACCCCCCGCAACACACTTCGAATTCACGTGACTGGACACAGGGGTCCCATAAGAAAGCCGATTTACAAGCCTAACATGATATACAGTAGCAGCATAGTCAGTTCCATATTTTGCTAATTGAAGGAATTTCATCTGGAGAGTATATACAATTTTAAGTAGGTCTACAGAAATATCAGTTAATATTATATTTATACTTTCTTTTTCGCATTTCTTTTTCTAGACATGTTTCAGAAAGATTTCCAATAAAGGCGGCAATGGCACAGAAGTGCAAAGATGCGAGAAATGCTACAGAGACCAGGAAGACAAAAGCAGGAAATGTTTAACTTGGACACACAGTTTGTTATGTCATATACATAAATTATATATATATTTTTATAATATTAGTTTTTATATATTGTTAATTTTATTATTAAAGTATCATATTTGTAACCTTTGCATCAGCTCCATCATTATTGAAATTATAGAATTTTATTTGTGATTACATTGTCTTGTTTTTGTGCATAAGTTACCAACTGCATGCATTAATTTTTCATGTGTACTGTATATAAATATATGCAAATACAGTCACATGTGTATCAATCTTGAAACATGCGAAATCACTTACATGTGAAAATAACACGTGATTTGTTTCACATGATATTTTGAAACCTGTGAAAAAGAATAATATGCGAAAATTATACTATGTTAAAGAGCATGAAGTTCTGTAAAACATATGTAACTTTGAAGAAATGCTATAGAATAGCGGCTGAGAAAACTGTGTGTTTTGTATGTAATTCTGTACTAGCGATCACCTGAAGAATATGAAGATAACTTTGCAATAAGACGCAACGATTAAACAAAGGCCGAATCGAAGGGGGTGCGTACTTAACAGTAGTATTTCCACATCCCCATTTTAACCAACAGAAAGCAACAATCTAAGCCATGCAAACTTCTCGTGCATCACGCGTTTCGACCACCCTGTTTGCAAAGGATCTTTGCATACTCGAATGTTAAAATCGTCCGAATGCAACATTTCAGCAAATGCAAAACCCTTCCAAATGAAATTTAAAAAATGCCAAACGAATGCAAAACCCGCTCATATAAAAAATTACCCGCCCCCGAATGCTAAACCCGCCCAAATAAAATATTCCAAATGAGCAGTTCAGAATAAAGGTTACTAGAATTTGAACAAACCTGCAGAAAATAACTTTATTTTAGCTGTTATTACGCGTCATATTATCTTACTTCGCTTCCAGCAATGTTTGTACATTTCGTTGTCGATACTTCCTATCCACTCTCGTGCATTGTACTACCTTATTCCTGTAGTTCATTTTACTGACAATGTCTTCGTTTTTGTTGATAAATTCGTCTGGTATGGCGCGCAATTAATTAATTTGTACCTGCAACAACAGCCAACAACGCAAACAGTCAAACTTCACTTCCAAACATTGACAGTTGACATAATAAAAACTCCAAAGCGGGAGAAAAACCCTGTTGTTCAAAACCGTTAACCAAATCGCATGAAAACGAAGATGCTAATCATAGACAATTATCATCCCAGATCCCGGTAAGGGTGCTAATCTCGGCTTGCGTTGACACCATTTGCACGAGAAATTACACGTGAGATGAAAAACTGAAAGTAATTCTGAAACCTGTTTATATATATATGTTAACAAATCCACAACTTGCGCAGTTCAGATAGCAGGGTACTGGTAACTAACATGTTAAATTATTCAAATTATTTAAATTTACGTCAGCAAATTTATATTTTATAAGTTCGGTTGGATTACGGAAATAATTTTTCAACGATCATGACGAAAGAAATCTTTGCCAGAAAAATTGGTTTCAGCTAAAATGTACATTTATATTGCTATTGGAAAAGACCAAAGAAAGAAGGCTCAGAAGAGATGTGACAGCAAGAAGAGACAACGATAAATACGACTTCAAACCACTGAAAAAAGGTTTGGATAAAGACCGAAAACGATGCCCATCGAAATGTATCTGAAAGAACAAGGATGTGTCTTCAAACTGTTCAAAGCCGGTAAAGAATTATGCTCCGGTTTTTTCTACTTAACTCGAGAGAGAACGATGGAGAAATTTTGAAACATACGGCTTTTTAGGTCGTGAAGAGGACTGAATGATGCCTTGTCATATTTATTTGTCAACGCAAAATGTAAGAAACCGCGAACGAGAAAAACAATCTGAAAAGAGTAGACTGAATTGGCAGTGTTTGTTGTGACAAAAGCAGAAGACAGTTTAACTGTAGGCAGGAACGCAGCTAGACTCACGCACTAGAGCTCATTTTCGGGGGGCAAATGCAAATTACAAAAGTTGAGTCATGCAGGACAACTGATGCAATCACGCTAAACCCCCCCCACCCCCCCCCCCCCCCCCCCCCCAGTCTGTGACGCTGTTTACGTAACTAAGCCCTGACGCCATTAGCTGCCTTGGATATAACAACGTCACTTACGTTACGCAAGTGCGCGACAGCGTTCACACTTCAATTACTTATCCACTCATGCTGTGGATTTTTTTGTTCATGCACTTGAATTAAACCAGTATATTTTAATAAAAAAACAGGTCACGAACGAATATCTGGTTGCCGGGGGGGGGGGGGCGATAAAGAATTTTGGGGGGAGCAGTGGCTCTCCCACGCCCCCGTAGCAACTTTTTTTTCTATTTTTTTACACTTTCGTTGTACTGAATAAAACAAAAAAAATATATATATATATATAAAATACAATGAAGCAAGTTTATAACAGGCTCAATGCCCAACTAGATAAACTGGCGAAAATAATGATTTAAAATATATCTACATAGGTATAGTTTAACATTTTTTTCAAAAACATCTATGAACAGATGATTTGACAGGCTGAGGGACATGTTTGTGACGTTTTGAGCAAATTGATTTCCAAGTATAAACATTATCTACATCAAAGTAAGTATTAAAGGTGCTTTACTTAAAAATGCTAAATGAAGAAGAAAGTCCAATCGAAGAAGGTAGTGTGTTCCATACACTTACTAATAATAATAATAATACTAATTAATATGATTCTATTGAAGTAACTGTTTTTAAAATTTAAGTTTCTGGTTGAACAAAGTTGGAGGGACAGGCTGGTAGAGGTTCGAGTACTTAATTGCTGAATTGGTACTGATGTAATCTGATAAGGGTAAATCGTAATAGCCCTGAAGTAACTTTGTCATTGTACAGAGATCCTTTAGTTAATTAGTTCATGCCAGTATAGTTAACGGGTAGGAGTTGAAAAGTAGTATGCCTGGCCTTGTAATTAGATTCATAATAATTTAAAACATATTTTGATGCTCTACGTTGGATTTAGACTTCATGTCCTTGTGAAGTTAGGGTGACGAAATCTTACTTGCGTAGACAAGGTGAGAGCGTACCAGAGCAAGATATAGAGAACGTTTAGATGGTGTATCCAAAGATTTTTCACCTCCTCTCTTGATCAGGCTCAACATTTTACTTGCCTTCCCTGTCGCGGTTTGTACATGGTCTCCCCACTGGAGGTCTTTGTTGAAAATAACGCCCAAGTCTTTCGAAGTACTGACCCTATTTATGATTTTATTTGAGATGGTGTATTCTAATTCAATCGGTTGACGTTTCAGGGTAACAGATAGTATCTCGTATTTCGACGAGTTGAAAAGTAAGTCATTGTGAATGCTCCAGTTATCGAGAGAGTTTAAGTCTTTTTGCAGATGGTTTGCGTCTAAGTTAGAAGTGATGGATCTTAAACATTTTGAGTCATCGGAAAAGAGGGCTACATTTTAATAATTCTGGATACTGCTGGGTAGATCGTTTATAAAGATGAAACGTAGCGACACGTAGAAAAACTGTTGTCAACAACCACCCTCTGTTCTCGGTCGGTGAGATAGAGTAAGCCAAAGTACTACAGAATCAGCCAGACCGCATCGTTTTAGTTTAACGATGCATAAGTTCAACCTCGTACCCAGGGTCTTATCTCCGCTCCCCCCGCCCCCGGCCACAGCTGCGGAAAGACCCTGTTACACGCTGGTCACGTGTCGTCTATCAAAATTTTCGACTGTGGGAGTGTCCCCTGCGTATCAATGCTTGACCTCGCTGGAATAGTCGAAGAAATGCATGTATACGTACCTTGTTTTGTTTTCTGGTATTTGATTTTGAAATGAATCGTTAAACCGGTGATACGATTTTAAAATTGAAACAAGTTGTTTTGACAGCTATTGTTTTTAGTTTATAATAAATCGCTGTGTTTATTTAAGTTTACAATGAAGAAAGTTTTTGATGTTCCCATTCGTTTAATAATCGTCAACCTGGGTGCTTAAATTATACAATATATAGTCGATTAATCGATATCTTATTATCATTTTTCTATTTATATAAAGTCCAGTTACTCCGCAAATTTGATCTTTCGTCGCTTGATCATGAAATACGAATACGCCACTACGAAAACTGTTGCCGCTCCTCCATTCGGCAAAGCATATTAAAATATCGAATAATAGTATTAATCAACGTACGACAAATAAACAAAAATAAACAGTGCTAAAATAGTAAAATATGTGAAACCAAGATCATTCTGTAATGCTACAGCAAAACACTAGACACATTTAATAAGGCAAAGGTGAAATGTCGAACCTTTGTTGTCATCTGTCTGCATTTCTGAATGCGCTGTGTTGTTTACTTACAGAAATAGTACTTTCAGTAGACTTCAAGAAAGCGGGCGAGTCTTATCGATTTTTCTGCTTCTTTGCTGTCACAAACTTCTTGTCCGATAAAGAAACCCCTGTTCAAGTTAACTTATTACGTATTGTTAGTTTTGATTGTTTTAAAACGCAACAACCTAATACCCGCCGCTTTTCGGACTATTAATAATAACAGGTCGTATTAAATTATAGTCCCTCGCCAATTGTTTAAAATATAATAGGTACGGATATCGACTAACCTTTTTAAAATGAACTTGAAAATTGGCATTTTATATCAAATATATTTATCAATTATCATGTTCGTGGATGACTGACCATATTTTTGTCCGCATGAGAACTGGTCAAAACAACGCAGCACAGTAAACCTCACAGACTGTTTCAAACTCTCAATATAGACAATAAAGTACGTATATGTTTCACCTGTACGTTGTAGAATACCACACGTGAAAGCTGCCATTATATTAAAGTGAATACGTCCAGTTAAATGCTTAAAACGAATATTCTCCCATCAATAACACATGTCGCCAGCGCTAAAAAGCCAGCAAAATATTGATCTTTGAGACTTTGGCATTCTTATTAAATTATATCTCGTTTCGGATTGTTTCTCCAAGCCGTTGTGCACCTTTCGTGAGTCGTGACATTTCATCTGGCCAGATGTTTTCCGTTTTGTATAAACACTACTCCGCTCGGTAAGTCGAGAAAGTTTTTTGTACCACCTTACCCACACTAAATTTATTTTGTACTGCCCATAGTTTGGGGTGCACGTGAGCAGCGTGTACCAGGGTCTTTCCGCAGCGGTGGGCGGGGGCGGGGGTGCGGAGGTAAGACCCTGGGTACGAGGTTGGCATAAGTCCTTTGTGGGAAACAGAATCGAAAGCTTTAGAGAAGTCCAAATATGCTATATCTACTTAACCAGATTTGTCTAAGGTTGCACCAACTTCGTTCTGGAATCCAGGTAATTGTGTGACTGTTGAACGTTTCCTTAATAAGCCATGTTGGTTAGGGTTAATTTGAGGACGTACGAGGGGTTCAATGTAAGGGTAAATACATCGTTCTAAAACTTTCGGGATGATGCAGAGTAATGAGATAGACCGATAATTTGTAACTAATTCCTTGTCACCTTTTTTGAAAACTGGTACGATGTTGGCTTATTTCCACTGGGTTGCTAATTTACCCGTTTAGAAAGCGACTTGTTGAACAGTTTAGTAAGAGATGGTGCTAGCAGGTTGTTATATTCTCTGAGCAAACGAGCTGGAATTTCAACTGGTCCAGATGCTTTATTTGTATCTAGAAATGTAAGGGCTTGCATAACTTCTACGGACAATGTTATTGAATGGAGTTCTACTGCAGTAGGTAGGGTTGTATCTTCTGTAAAATCAATAAACTTGCTTCGTGTAGTGAACGTTGTTTGGAAAAAGGGACTGTATATACATTTCACATTTCTCTGCAGGCTTAAATGCGTATTTGAAGGTATGCGAGAAGATTTAGATTTGGCCCTATAAAGAACATATCTTTTAGGGTTGTCTTTTATGGAACACGTGATAGATATGATGTAAGCTGCGCGTTTTTTGTGGATTAACTTTTTCACCTTACGTCGTTTATCTTTGAACTTATCCCAGGACTGGGGTCTATCGGAGTTGAAAGCTTGTCTTCGTGCATGTTATTTTTTTCGTGCTAGGTGGATAACTTCACCATCAATCCAGGGAGGAGGTGTGTTTGAACTGCGAACTTTAACACGGGGTATGTAATTGTTGATTATATTCTGAAACAAGTCTCTCCAAGGAATCCAGTCGTTGTCGACCGAGTCGTTTTCAGTTATGACTGTACCAAACTCCACTT